>LBNR01000018.1:0-152336 GCA_001262555.1 Fusarium nygamai | reverse complement strand
CTCATGCCTCTCATCTACTTCAGCCTCTTGATGTAGGGTGCTTTAGACCGCTGAAAAAGGCATACAGTCGACAAATAGAGCATCTGATCAGATGCTCTATAACTCATATTTCTAAGACTGAGTTCTTTCCTGCCTTTCATGCCGCCCACCAAGCTGCTATTACAGAAAGCAATATCAAGGGAGGTTTTAGAGGAGCTGGGCTTGCTCCTTTTGACCCAGAAAATGTCATCTCGAAGCTTGATGTGCAGCTACGGACTCCGACGCCTCCCGTAGAGGTCACGATACCATCGACCCCTTGGACTGCAAGGACCCCAAAGACACCACTAGAGGCCCAATCGCATTCCAAGTATCTGCAAGGAAGGATCAGAAATCATAAGAGCAGCTCCCCTGAGTCAATAATTGAAGCCGTAAAGCATTTTGAGAAGGCAACAACTGTTCTTATGCATGAGATGGTCTTACTACATAATAGGGTTCAACAACTTGAACAACAGAATAAGACAGTAGGGCGACGCCGGAGGGGGAAAAGGACTAGGGTACAGAAAGAAGGGCCTTTAACTATAGGGGAAGCATCACAAGCAATTGATCAGATAGATATTGATGTGCAGGTAACAGCTGAATCCTCAAGAGGTGGTCACGGAAGGTCACAAGGACTAAAGCTTCGGCAGTGTAGTATTTGCGGAAAGACCGGGCATAATGCAAGGACCTGTCAAGAGGCAATTGAGGTCAATAGGGAATAGTATAGCCATTAATTCTAATTGATCAGATAGATTGTGGTGTTTTTTTAACTCTTTTTAAGTCTGAAGGTGTAGATTGGTGGAGCACTCGCTTGTCTGGAGCACTCGCTTATCATGCACGTTATCAGATTTTTACCCCTCAGTTGGATGATTCATGACACACCAGGAGAAATCCTATTTTCTTATTTAAGCTTTATTATCCTAGATAAGCTTAGCGCCTTCCAAACTGGGTAAAAAGTATATCTTATTTTTATCCGAATTTTGGCGGTTTTTATGATATCTATTACATCGACATTGGACCTTCCCCTCTTTAGGAATAACAATGCCCGCTCTTTTAGAGATCTATATAAGACCCAGGATTTCCCACTTAGGGAACTCCTCCTTCTATAGAGACTTATCAACTTTTCTATTATATAATATATATCATTAAATTCGGAAAAATTCGCTCTATTTTACGGACCCACTCTTATCTTATAAATCCTACCCTATGCCTTACCATTCAGCAGTTTCGACTTTTTATCCATCTAATACCTCCTCTTCTACCTCTTCAATCACTATAGTATATCCTATTACTTATAGTGAATTTATAGGCTATTTTATTCAAGCCTTAACACTTAAGAAGTATTATATTAGTATAAGGTGGTTTAATTTAAGAAATGCTTTTAAAAGTATTAATATTATTAATTTTTAAAAGAAAAAAAAAGAAAAAGAAAGCTATATAAACTATAAAGTAAAGTTAAAAATAATATAAGAAAATAAAATAAGAAATAAATATTAAAATATATTTTATTTTCTTTATAATTTAATATTAAAGCTAATATAAGTATTATAATAATTAATTAATCTTTTTAATAAAAGAACTTTATTTTAAATAAGAATAATAATATAATAAGATAGATTAAGAAAGCTAGGCTAAAGGCAGTAATACTTATAAAAAAGGGAAAGTAATAAATATAAATAAGTAAAGTATAAAAAGAAGTAAAGATTAAAGATATATATTACTAAAGATAAAAAAGGATTTTATTTTATATATAAAGAGTTATATAATATATAGCTAGGCTAGTGTATAGTATATATATATTACTTATTTAAGCAGTGCTACTAAACTAAAAGCAGCAGCAGTGTATTTACAATTACTATATAGTAAATAAAGATTACTAAATATAATACTAGCCTTATACTTTTGCAAACCAGGAGCCATCTAAAGACTTATTAGTTCTAGGCCAAAGTCAAGTTAAAGTTTCTGCTAGGGTGAGTTATATAGCTTACACAGTTGGAACTGCGCCCAGTGGTATGGCTCGTCCTCATCCCAATGTTCCCACAACTTTACAACAGCAGCCTGGACAGCATGAGCCAGATTCACCACGCCGTCTCTCCTTCTGGCAAAAACGTGGCTATAGAAGGCGACAGCGAACATTCTGGCGTCTTCAGTTTGTGTGGGCCACCTCGTCGCAACCACACTTGCGGCACCGGCGTAGAGGAAGGCAGACAGGAAGCCGAGCGGGTCGTCGTTGGGGGCCACGTCGTCCTCGCCGGATGCACAGGCCATGAGGACTACGACGGCGGCCGGGTCCAGCCGCAGGTCAAATATGTCCATGATGCTGAGCAGGCCGTCGTCGCCCCCGGCTCGGCCGTCAGGGGCCCGGGTTGGTTCCAGCTGCAGGGCGCGATCCCTTCTCTGCGCCGCTTCTAGGTAGACGTGGCCGTGGTAGTGCAGCAGACGGGCTCCATCGGACTGGTGCAAAAACGATTTGCGCGTAGCCTCACGTCCGCCCACCCTACGGACCGGCTGGAGACGCTCGTCGGCAAGGCCGTTCAGCGCTGTGAGGTACATGCGCTGCTCTTCTTCCGGGTCGTCCGGTCCGAGACGGGTGAAGGCGGCGGTGGGGATCGCGTCGAGAACGCCGGCCCTATCGACACGGTCGATGCAGGCACGCAGCAGTGACAGCCCCGGCGAGAAGATTACCGGATTAGAGACGATCAGGGGTTTGTCCTCAGGCCCGAATGGGATAGCCTGAAGTGGCACGGCGTGCAGTATGCCGCTGGGCGAGCAGACAAGCAGGTCCCCGGGTTTTGCGAAACCTTCGAGAATGTCGATGATAGGTTTCAGCACTTGGAGTCGTGTGAATACTTGGAGGCGCCTCCGGCGGGATCGCCCTTCGTGTAGGGAAGAGACGCCAAGTTCGTCGCGGACCCACTCCTCGATTTGGTGATAGTCCAGTTCAACGACCTTCTTCCTAAGCACACCTCGTGTCCCGTCGAAGGCTACGACAAATAATGTGTCGTAATATCTCGTCCATTCGACGAAGACGATCCCTTGCATTTCGCCCCACTGTGCCTCAGCCATTTCCGCCATCCTCCAGATTGAGTCTTCGTCAAAGCCCAGGGGCTCACCGTTGGCACTCACGCCACTGACGATGCTGAGTATTGCTGGCTCGGCACCAGATGTCTCTGAGCCGCCAGCTACCAGATTCGAAGGTCTCACACTTTGTTCCAGTCGTTGGAATATGGCGTCTCGGAGCGAAACCGCTTTCCAGTTCTCAATGGCCTCGAAAAGTGGCCAGGGGTCGCCCGTCAGCCTCGATTGGTCCATTTCCAGTCCCATTTCATTCCAGTATAACTCTTCCATGTCGCCAAAATAGAACAATCTGCTGTTCTCAAGTGCTTGCATGGCCGGTAGCCCCGCAAGTTTTCTACGAAGAGTCACGCTTCGCCTTGTCAGTGTGCAATCCTGTTAAAAGGGGCAAATTGAGGATGGGCCGCCTACTTTCCCGTTAACGCCCTTTTGACGGATGATAACCCCTGTTCAACGTGGCGGAGCAGCGCTTTCTTGTTCGCCATCTGTTCATCGGTCGGGTTTTCTCCCTGCCCCGATGATACCTCTCCCCAATCGAGTGTTTCGATTTGAGATTGAACCTCTCTTAGGTGTGCCCGTGCAAGGACAAGACTGGATTCGAGGCCATTTTTGTACGACGACATATCTGCTCCATCGGCCCAAAAGAAATCCATAGCGGAATCAAGATAGGCAAAGGCGACATCTTGCAGCCCGTCGAAGTCTGGGCGGTTGTTGTGTATCCAGGAGGTCAAGCGCCGGCCTATTTTGAGCTGTAGCGTCGCCGCTGTGGGTCCTCCAGGTCCGAGGCGTCGTGATTGTCCTAGATCATAAGATAAGAGAGAAAGAATTGGGTTAGCAATCATTTCAGCCCCCGTACCAACAGCCTTACAGATGTCAGGCAAGAAAAGCCCATGAAATTCGCTAGGAAGCGAGAGGAGCCAGTCCAGCGCGAGTTTCAATGACCTGTGGACAGCCAGTACCACCTGCGGTGACATCGACTGCATATAATCGTCATCAATAACATGTTCAACAAGACGAGCGGGCCAGAGGAGTGGAATAATAGGAAGGCTCCATGCCGAAATACTGCAGCTTGATGACTTCATTTCATCTAGGACGTGACGACAGAGCCTGCTGGTGAGGGTGTCGAATGACATGACCAGAGATGCCACCTCATAGATGCGATCTTTCTCAGGTAGCGTAGGTACCATGTTCCCGACGCATCGGAAGTGAAGCAAAGTTGCCTGGTCCACCAACATAGCGTCGTGGCGGGCGTTGGCCAAACGTAAATGCAACAGCCCAAACGCGGCCGACTCGGCGAAGTTGTTGTTCAGCTCGTACAATTGACTGAGAAGCCTCGATGCTTCAAGGAACAGCTGATCGCTGAGGAATCCCTCGTCTGGGTCGAAGATACTCTCGCTAAGCTTTATGAATGTTGGCCCTTCGATCCAGCTGCGCATGGACCGGATTTGATAGAGCCGAGAAAGCCACTCATTTCCGGCCTCCTTCGCAATGACAAGCAACTGCCCATGCAGAGATGGGGCTGTCGAATGTAGGGACGGATCTCGGCTGCGCTCCGGGGTACTGCTGAGATCTGCGGTGGCTCTGAATTCGAAAAGGGACATTAAGCCTTTGAAATAGCCTTGACTTCGAAAGCATTTTTCGATATCATCCCAACCCTCGGCTTCGGGAACGTCGAGGTTTATCCCATGCCTCAAGGCCAACATCATGGTCTCGGCCTTTCCAAGAGCCGAGTTGCAAAGAGTATATAACTCCCGGGCTTGACTTAGAACTGTGAGAATTTCGTGATCTGCGACGTCGTTCTCGTGTTCACCCATAACATAGGCTAGAAGAAGATACGCAGAAGCTTCCATCGCGGATCCACGATCGGAAACGGACATCGTTCCTTTGGGAAATTCTCGACACAACTTTCGAAACTCTTCGAAAGCCGCCACAGCGGGTTGCAGCGCTGGCACGAGGATTCTACGATGAGGCAAGTACTCTACGTTCTCGAGCTCGTAAATCATTTGCTCCTCTTGATAGACACGCATCTGTGTGTCAAGAATATCAAGCGCTGTGTCGAAGGCGCCGAGAGCGAATGCGTTGCGCTGTAGGTGGCGGAGTCGAACGGCAACGCTCGACAGCAACTGGGAATCCAATTGTTCATTCCTGTCCTTCGAGGCAAGGAAGAAGATCTTGAAGCAGCTTAGCTCGACGGTAATCTGAGAGTGTAAGCACTTCTCTGGAAAGCCGAGAAATCGTTGAGACACTTACCCGTAAGTGTGTCGAGCTGCTATTGGGCTTCAAGGCTAGCTCTTCTAGGGCGTCCTGACCTAGCTCCATAGCATTAATCCACTGGCCCCGCGTGTAACAACCGAAATAAGCTTCCAGAAGCTTAAAGAGCATCGCCAACATGGGTTCCGCTTGCTGGTTTTGGCATAACTGATGAACACGTTGGCTGGTAGAAGACGCGATACGATGTGCGTCACACAGGGAACCTCGTCGTTCGTGGACTTGCACCAACTCTAACAAATGGTAAGGGTTAAGATCGGCATCTTCAACGAGCTGGATAGCCGCGCTGAAATCTCGAACGGCGGCACACTGAAGGAGTGACTCCATCAGGCTGTCAGGGGAATTTGCATTATTGGGAGGCTCCATTTGATACGCGATGGGGTCGTTGAAAAGACGGGCATGGTGACTCCTAGGTTCCAAGGTTTCTACTGGGCAGTCGGTAAGATATTGTCCCTGGAGCATTACTGAGTGTTAGCACCTTCTCTCAGCTGCGGGTCAAAGGTAGCTTGCCAGCTTTTTCAAGAATTGGCTGTACATTTCCGAGTACGCATCCCATCTAGACATACTCTCGGATATAGACCACTAGATAATCGCGAGTCAGCGTATAAGAACCATCAACGGTGGTAAGAAGAGAATAATTACCCTGGGAGTCTGTGAGCCTGACTTCCGCCGCTTAAACAATTCTTCTACCTCGTTGAAGACGGGCAAATCGCCGGTATTAAGCTTTACTTTTAGTTTATTCCACATATATCATCGCAAAAAGAGGAAAAAGAGGGGACGGGTGTTGGGGGAGGATAGGAGTTTACACACATCAAACCCCTCCGAAAGTTTCTTCACATATTTGGCGGATTCCGAGACATGTGTCGTGTCGATGTGTACTTCCGACCGAGCTGCTAAGAAGTCTTGTATAGCTCGTTGGAAGCTCTCACTGGAGGCCGAGGTCATGGTCAGGGTGTATAGCTTTTTCCGGAGGGCTTGAAGATGGACGGCGCTGAAGCTCGAGTCTCCCCCTGACTCTGTCGAAATGCGCTCAATTGTCGAATACACCTGGTTGAATAGCCCTGTGTACTCTGCTCGTATTAGGTGGAGGTCCAGTAAGGGCCGGACTCTGTCCCGCACATCCCGCCAGTTCCATGCATCCCGCGCAAGCTGACGTACCAAGCCATCCAGGGCGACGTGCAATGCCGTCCCATGAAGCGTCTCTTCTAGCTGCTCTAGAATAGACTCCATTTCATCTTGGTCGGCAGTTCCGGTGATCAGCTGACTAACCACAGGGGGTGAGAAGAACCACGGGAAATGTAAATAGAAGCTTTCGCTTGTTGAGGCATGGTCGAACCGTTGAAGCATGGTGAGGTCCTCGCCGTTTGGTGGCGGGAGAGCCAGACGGCGATACTGTATCACGTAAAAGGCATGCGAGGGATCATGTTCGTTGCGAATAGTTCCCTCATAGCAAGTCGAACAAAAGTCAAAGTCTTCGCACTGGTCGCACCGGAAGCGCACACCAACGATTGACTGCAGATATGGTGTTGGTAAGATGCGGCGAAACGTAGTCCTTCATGTGGCGCACCTTTTCACAAGCATCGCATTGGATGCCTTGGTGAATGTAGTTGTCCTCCACGGAACAGAGGATGTCAACTGCGGCCTTCAGCCCAATGCCGCCCGTCTCGGTGGCACTGGGATCTTCCATTGGTGTGAAGCCTGACTTTGTAAGCTGACGATTGTGGGAAACATTAATTAGGCTTGGATAGCTATAAAAAAGAAGAAAAAGAGAGAAAAAAAGACTAATATTAGCATTAGGTAGGTTTGAACGATTGCTGCAGATGCGTATTTACCTTGCCGTGTTTATGTTCCTTGTGAGTAACCCAAGGTAAGGTTGGTGGGGATGGAGAGTAGAGGCTTCAACCTGGGAGAAGTTGGGCTGATGTCAGATGTCTACCCCGCTTTCTTTACCTTGCTTACCTTAGTTAACCGCGATATCACATTAGCATCCTCCGCGTCCCATCTGGCCTCATCGTTGCCCCTCCAAAATTCGAGGAGTTCGTCTGGACGGCCTCCCGACACCCGATTCCAACAACAGCTCTATTCAGAGAATCGATTCAAGTCTGCAGCAGGGCCGTAATTGCCATAGCAATACCCGACCCTTTACCGGCTTGAATCCCCCTTGCCAATGCGGCGGGCCATCAATGGCTAGCTTCACCACCCCCATCGAGCTCAATTTCGAGCCAGACACGGAGCTTGCAGAGCGCGATCCCCAGCCTTTCAGTGTTGAGCTTATCCGCGCAAGTAAGGTTACGACAACGGCGACGCATTTGCGATTCGGCAAGTTCGAAGGAAAGACCGCGTGCCTCGCTGTGCTTGAGTGCGGCTTCTTCCCCGCCCATAACACCCGATTCAAACACGTCGAGGCCGAGCTGAAGATTGTACGCGCCAAACAGGCGTCCATAGTCTCCTACCAGCCCCATTCTTGGCAGGGCAAGGCTGCCACGCTACCCGTTCAGCAAGATTCCAGTGTTGGAGGCTCTGTCGGTGGCTCAGGCGGCGGAGTCAACATCGGCATTGACACGTCATACGGGAGGCACACCGAGCGCGCCGAGATCAAGCGGGCAGGTATTCTGTCCGTCTTGGAGGGTTCGGCCATTACCTGGAGGCTTCGCGAGAATGACGTAACGCGCGAGGGCATTCCGAATCCCCTCCGTATCGCCGTCATTGTCGAGACGGGTGGCCCGTTCTCGATCAGGATGAAGTACCACGCGAGGCTGTCCAAGTCGGCTGATCCTTTTTCATGGAGGTCGTGCTATGCGAGACTTGGAGCGCCGCTGGACGTGAGCCGAGAATCGGTCGGAGCTGGTAAGGGCCCGTTGGTGGAAAGCGTTGAAGAGATGGAAAAGGTGGATTTTGATCTCTGCAAGTTTGCTACAACTAATTGGGATCTATAGGTCCTAACTTGCTATGTCCTATAACTAAAAGTAATATACTTTAGGTATATATAATATTTAACTACTTATTAAAATAGTTATATATTTATTATTTTCCAGTCCTTTCTCTCTCTATCTTTAATAGCTTTATTATAATATCAATAATAATTGTTAATAGTTTATTTAAATAGTAAAAGTAAGCCATGTTCAAGCTACTGTCCGGCTTGCTGCATACTTATATTTGTCTGCCCGCTGAAATCTGCTCGTGGATGCTTCGTTGCCACTTTGTATTGTTTGCCTCTGCATAAGTACAATACATAAGTCTAATTTATGCTAACGAGATAGGAACAAGAATAAACATTGCCAGTACAGAACCAGCTCTGCCTACAAAAATACACTTCTTTTCTACAGCTAGTATAGAATGTCCATTTGGGGGGAGGGGGGGCATTTTGACCCAGTGAGTATTCTTTTAGAGTACAAACAGTGGTACATGTCCTTCGCGTATCATAAGGGACTCATCAAACTCATCAATACACCAGAGACTATGCAGCGAACTCTCTTTTACAATGGCCTGTTAGAGTACCCTAATGGGTCCGTGAATCTCTTGAATCTGGTGCATTCTTTTAGATTAATAATTAGTAGAAACTAATCTTCCAATCTTGATCATTTTCTAACTGTAATGTGCTGTATATCCGGATGTATTAAAGCTAGTATCGATCGTTACGCTGTGTGTCCGAACTCTCTTCCAAGAAGGTCCTTACGCTGGATACCTGTATCCTACGCTTGCCCAAATAATAAGAAAGCTCACAAGACCTTCAAGTCGACTTCGCGACCATGGAGGTTGCAATAATTCATGCTATATACAGTCAGTATGAAGTTCTTACAGCTCATAAAACACCCACTTGCCTTGAGATGTTGTCCATCTCGTCCCAGTAGACGTGACTGCATATCAAATCGAGGTAGCGCACCTGTTTTCTGCTTAATCGAGCCCTGAGTAGTTTGGTACGTTCGATGGGATCCATGCGGTAAGCCCGAATGGCTAGGGCAAGGCATCGTTTGAAGAGAAGTCGGTACTTTTTTGTTGTAGAGTCATCATTGACGAATGTGAAAGGCTTGAGATGTTTGGCTGGTCAGTGGAGGTTAGTCATGTGACGATCTCGTGAGCTTGTTTCTTACTTTTGCATTCTGAACATGGGTTCTTAGGTACCGGCATGTCGATGCAGTTCAGCTAGTCTCCTCTTCTTTCCTGCATGGAAGAAGTGAGTAGGAATCGCCGAGATCTGACGCTGAGGGCGGGGTTGGCAAATCATCGCCGATACATTCCCGAAATGGTAATCAATAGGCGCTAGGTTAAATCTGGATGCTGTCTTACTGCATCAAGACATACTGTCGCAAGAATTATAGTAATTATTCATACTAAGTACAATAAAACGACAATCTTGGGTTATATAAGGAGTATGGTTTATGAGTGTCCATAGATATCAAGCTCCAGCGCATATCTGGCATAGCAAACGCGCAGGCTCAGTTTCAGCTGGACGATGAAAAAGTACGGTGAGATATCACACAGCCTACCTGCATCTTGAGACACTCTATTGGACGCCTCATGACATCAAGAAATGCACATTTTGATGCCTAAATTACATTTCCCCGCTTTCTAAGTCTTTTCTTCCATCTCCCAACCGTTCCGCATCATTACTGCTCCGCGATCATTTGACCGTTGAACATATACTTCTAGTAACGCGTTCTACTCCAGTTAACACAACGATCTTATTCGTCTCAGAAACAAAATGGCTTCTCCTCGCGGAAACTCGGGCCAGTCAGCTCCCCTCATGTCCCAAGACCTACAGCCAAGTACTGCCGTTGGGTTCCAACAGCAAGGTACAGTGGACTGGACCAGAGTCATGAGCGGGAGCGTCGCCTTCTCTGTCGATGTTTTGTCACGACTATCGAAAGCAGGTGTCGAAGCTTTCACCGTCTATGCTGCCAGGGCAATTTTTTCTAACGTCAAGCTCGGTCCATATGGTGAATTGCGACTTCACCGAGCCCTCGATAAGCTCAGTGCCTTTCCTTCATTTGGAAAAGTTCTTTGGTTCGGGTTCGGGGTGAAGCATATCATATGGAGCATGCAGGAGTCTACAGAGGGCTTGAACTGCCTTGGTATCTGTGCCTGCTTGACAGAGTGTTATTCCACGACTGTTGCCGCGAAGATTATAAGAGAACTCTTTCTCTTGTATAATCCACCAGCTGAGCTTGCCCCTGCACTGAGACAGTGGCACGCTCTAGTCGAGTCCTCCGGGGGATTGCTTGCCTCGTCGGAGTTTGGTTTAGTGTTACATGGTCTCGCTAAGCTCTGTCTCATGGACGGTCGACAAAACCTACGAAATTCTGGATCCCCAAAGGATATTGCGTTAGTGTTAAAGGCAGTTTTTGAAGTCTCAAAGGGACGCCTCGATCGTCTTTTCTTGTCCGGTGGAGCAGATTGCGCCTGGATTGCTGCAGTAGCCCATTGGCTTCTGGATCTCTCAGTCGAGGTTCAAGATCAGGACGGCACGATTATCTATCGGCCTGATGGTACGCGAAGTGAATCCTCTCTAGATGCCCAAATTGTTATAACCCACCATCAAGGGCACTTAGATGACGTACTTCGAGTTAGCAGAAGGCATCATGTTATTCCTACTGGTGAACTACTCTTGATCACTTTAGACCCTAAAAGTAGTATGATGTCATGTGGCCGGGTTCCATGGGACAGCTGCCTGGTAGACACATTTGGTCGCCCTATGAGACTTCTACTGGGGTCTCAGGCTCGGAGTACTGGGGCTTGCTTAGGCTCTGCCGCACGAATCCTGCTGGCTTATGTGAGAGATGGCGACGGCCATACGGAGCTTTTTTACCCAAGCGATTGGAGATCTGATTTGTCGCCGATATCCGAATCTAGCTACGGGAGAGGGTTCTATCTACTTGCTTGTCGCCTCCTTCCAGAACTGGGTCAAAATCCAGTATTGCACCAGACAATGGAGGCAGCTTTGAACGAAGAATACTTGGACGCTGCTCAGCAGTTTTCTCGATCTTATGCCTCATTGAGGACCTTATGTTCATGCGCAAGTTGTCGCTCGGGTAAAAATGGTGAGGGAGGGTACAACGCCTTCTGCTTACTCATTTTGATACGTACTATTTGTACACTTGTCAGAGCTATGTCGACTATCAACATGCAAGAAGGCCTTCAAGTACAAATGGCACGATCCGGTTTAGAGAGCTTATACTGGATCCATGTACAGACAACTCATGCTTCAGGAGAACACTCAGGCTACGAACCTGTTCTTGATAGCCTAGTGTGGCGCTGGCCTAAGAATACCTTGGCGTTGGCCCAGATACTTTTCGCGGGACGGCAGGATGATAAAGCTTTTGATCTGACTAGTATTGTCGCAGCATCGCACAGTGGACTCTGCTTCTATCTCAATACTTTGACGGAGATCACCTCTGATGCTCAGAGAGCTTGTGCCGTGACAGTTGTTCCTGGCAAGATCATATATGACAATTTCATGTACGATGAGGTATGTGATCAGGATAGAGGGTTTCTTAAAACTAGCCACCAAGCACTTTCCATGACGACTATAACGACATATGACGACTTAGTTGATACTTCGACTCCTGGCCTCAATGCCGAACTTATTATCGAGGAGATATTGCCGAAAAGCGCCAGTCTTTCTGCAATCTACCGAGTTTCAAGCGCAGCATTCCCCGATCGGCGTTACTCATTTGGGGCCGCACATATTTGGCGACAGCTCAACTTTTCGTTCACAGCTTTGAGTTGTGAAGGCAAGACTTGTGACTCGCTCAATGGGTACTTATCTATTCTTGTCGAAGGAGAAGGGCTTCTTCTTCCAATGTCGGATTGGCGGTCAGCTCATCTCCCAGTCATCCACGTATTGTCTGCAAATGATGTTTCAGTCTGGGTTGCTCTTTCCCATTGTAAGCTTTTGCCGAATGGTGAAGCAATGAAGTTGGAGCCGGTATGCTTTGTTCATAGACTACAAGGCAAACAATGTGTTAGGTGCTGTTTACTGAATGGAGAGAGCATACGGATAAGTCCACAACAAGGTGTTGAGTATCGCCATGTATTTATCATCACTTCAGCGTAGAGGCCTGGAACTTGGGCTGGCTTGGATTTATCCGCAAATATTAATGAATTATGTAAGCGATACTACGAAACTCTTGGACTACGGGAAGAACTTTTCTAATTTTGCTCTTTAATCATAGGATATCGATTATCCGAACGTTCACTGGAGAATTATCTCATGGCAGCACCTATTCATGGACTCTGTTGGCAATCCTGGATCGGATAGACATGGGCCCCGCGCCACGCCATGACAGCATAACCCTCCCCATGATACATGGTAGGGTGAGCGGTGCCCTAGGGCTACTGAGGCGGGCATGGAATACTATCAGTCTGTAACACAAGATCATAAAAGGAATTGACTTTGGGTATGAAGATCATATAGCTGAGAAACTAAGGAAGACGGTCTTGCATTCGCCTTTCTAAGCCTGTTAGACGAAGGTCTCGCTGCAGACCATAACCCCCACTAAGTCAGCACCAAATCAAGCACAAAAGCTTGGCCTTGGAGAATGCACCAAATTGCCCAACCTCCTCACCAATTAGACCCCGCGGACAAACCTCCCTGCTTGCTCCAGCGGGGCCCGGTTCGTCTCCCGCACCCGCGGCCTCTCGATCCTTTCCGAGGCTAAACCCAATCGAGCAACAATTATAGATTCGCTATCACGACAGTCGATGTCGTTATCAGATATCATCGGGTATCCCACTTGTTTTGGGTATGAGACAATCGCATCCCCGTTATTGCGAAACAGTAATTATGAGGGGTTCCATTGGTCTGAACAGACGATGTGTTGCCTGAATTGGAGGGTTGAGTCGGGGAGGCGCCGGTAGTTTTTTAAGGTGTTGGTTTAAAGCCTGGGGATGAACTTGGGAAGTTCGGCGAATTTGTGGAGGGGAATTGAGGGTCTTGATGGAGATGCTGGAGGATTCATTGGTGAGGTCGTAATGATCGCTGGATGGAACATCAACCTCAAGATACGCCTGGAAGACTGATGACTGCGCGTCTTGTACGACTCCCTTATCTAGATTAACGAATTCGCACTCCAAAATACAAGGAAAACGCCCACTGAGTTCATCTCGTAGCTACCGGAGTGACACAATGCACTACAACGTTATACAACGCCCATCTAGACCGATCCATCTCGCCACCAACAGTTATCCAAGTCCGCAAACAAGGCTCATCCCACGCGGAGATCTTACCTTTTGAGTGGATGTTCTTTGAAGCATGCGACTATTTCGTTCCAGCTCGGATATACAGGGTGTGATTTCCCACGGGGAGCCCGAGTCTTGGTGCAGTCATGTCAAGATCCTCGAGAATTGTGTCATCCTGCACCACCACCCACATACCACGGTCGCACAGACGATCCATGTTTATATAACTCAATCTGCCGTCGCACGTTTTTGCTTCCCCCTCATTGGCATACCAATATTCTTATATCGGCCAATTCCCGCGAGTGATCGCATTATACCAACTGCATTGGTTTAATCTCCCTGGTTGTCGGCAAAATGGGCTTCTCAAACTTTTTTGAAAGCCAGAAAAACACCGCTACCGTGTCGGCGGACCCTGAGGCTAGCGACTCCGAGCCCTCAGTCATTCACGATGGCGGTCTCGCGTACACACGCGTCAAGGGTGGCAATGGCTCCAAACCGTCATACCAAGAAGCTGTCGGTGCACCTGTCGAATCAAACTCGCCGCTTGGATATAATGTTGGTTGGCTTACGGTTATCTTCCTCAATGTTAACATGATGATTGGAACTGGTATCTTCTCTACGCGTACGTACCTTACTCACTACAGGGCTCTATAGTGGAGGTTTGAGGCTAATGGGGTATAGCTGCGAGTATTCTTAACCGCGCCGGGTCTGTCGGTCTAGCGCTGATAATCTGGTTCATCGGCTTCATCATGGCCGCTTCTGGTTTCAGTGTTTATCTGGAATTGGCGAGTTACTTCCCTAATCGTAGTGGTTCAGAGGTGGTGTATCTTGAGCAGGCGTATCCTCGACCCAAGCACTTCTTCCCTGTTACCTTTGCTGTTCAGTCGGTCGTTTTATCGTTCAGTAGTAGTAATGCTGTTGGTAAGTTACCTTCGTCTTTGAACCCTTGGACTTGCGCGATCTGACGATATACAGTTCTGTCCAAGTACCTTTGGCGCATGACGGGCGATTCTCCCTCCGAATGGCAGATGCGAGGTGTCGCTATCGCAGCTTATACCCTTGCTGTCGTCTTCGTCATCGCTCATAACAAGTACTCACTCTGGCTGGTCAACTTCATCGGCGCCTTGAAGATCCTCACTCTAGTCTTGTAAGCCCTCCCATCTCTCACTACGCTTCACTCCTAACACATCGTGTAGCATCAGCATCGCAGGTCTCGTCGTCCTCGGTGGCAACGTCAAGCGTGTCCCCGACCCCGGGCATAACTTTCGCGACGCCTTTGCAGGTGCAACACCCAATGGAAACGATCTAGCCAGTGCCCTCGTCAATATCGTCTTTTCGTATGCAGGATACTGGAACGCCTTCAACGTCGTCAACGAGATCCAAAACCCTATCCCTACCCTAAAGCGAAACGGTACAATCTCACTCACCGTCGTCGCTGTGCTTTATATGCTCTGCAACATCGCATACTTTGCTGTCGTTCCCAAGGAAGAGTTCGCCAAGGCTAGTGAGATTGCTGCATCGGTCTTCTTCACCAAGCTCTTTGGCGATAGCAAGTCAGCTGCCAATGTCCTCAATTTTCTCGTGTTGCTGAGTGCCTTTGGTAACCTTCTTGCTGTATTGATTGGATCTGCCCGCATGCTTCGTGAGATTGGCCGACAGGGTGTTTTGCCCTACACCAGCTTCTGGGTCTCTACGAAGCCTTTTGGTACTCCGCTTGGTCCTTACATCCTCAAGTGGGTGTTGACCTTCATCATGATTGTTGCACCTCCAGCTGGCGATGCCTTCACTTTTGGTCAGTAACCCGACCCCCTCCTATGATACTCCGAAACACTAATCCCTCTTATAGTCGTTGATCTAAGCACATACCCTGATGCCATGTTCAGGTTTGCCATGGTTGTTGGTCTCTATGTCATCCGCCGTCGTCGATCAAAGGCCGGTATTGGTCGCTCTGACTTCAAGGCCTGGCATCCTCCAGTTATCTTCTATATCCTTGTCCAGGTGTTTATCCTTGTCATGCCGTGGTACCCTCCCAAGGGCGGTCAATATGCCGGCGATGTCAGCTTCTGGTATGCGACATACTGTGTCGTCGGTATTGCAATGTGAGTATCAATCTGACGATTCAAATACCTTTCAGTTTGCTAACAGCTATGTCAAGTGTCCTTCTTTGCGCCCTTTACTACGTTGTTTGGATGTTTCTGTTACCCAAGTGGAAGGGCTATGCTATTCGCACCGAGATCACCAACGTCGATGATAATGGAGCCAACACCCACCGACTGGTCAAAATTCCGTTTGCTGACCTTCCTCGGTGGGATGAGGAGCACGATGAAGCTGGAAACCTTCGACAGAGAACAACTTTTGTGGCTCCAAGCTCAGAGGGATCCATCAAGGCTTAATTAGCAGATACTAGATGGAGATGTGAGCATTAGATAGCACTAGAAGAGTCAATTATATCAGCAGAGATTTTCCACGTGAGCAGGATTGAAACAGAAATGGGTATTCTTCGTATAATATCTATCATTATTACTCAAAATGAGAAGCAGTCTATTCCGCAGCATTGCTAGCGCAAGACCAAGGTGTTTTGCTTCCTCCCTCAGCAATAGCCTCAATGGAAGCCCAAAGCCCAAGAACGCAGATGAGGAAGCCAGTAAGGAAGAGGATAACGTTAGCCACAAATCGGCAAGTCTGTTTTCCATCCTTGAACCAGTTTCCATAGTGCATCCAGAGCCAGAAGATACCAGGGAGTCCGTAAGAGAACCACGAGGCGAAAAGGGCGCAGATGAGACCGAGGAGGTTGTTGAAGACGGGAATGGACTCGGCAATGACCATTGACAGAGCCCAGATGCCGAAAGTGACTCCAAACCAGACCATGGTGGACAGCTTTGTTCGACGGACCATGTGCTTGGTGTTTCGGAAGATTCGCTGGAAGATGTAGGCCGAAGCAACGTGGCCGTAAATAACACCAGCAATGACGATAGTGGGGATAGCAATGCCCCAGATGACCTTTCGCATAGTAGGGGAGCCAGCGGCAGATAGAGCAGGCGAAGGAACATCGGGTCCAACAAAGACGTAGATGACGATAGCGGCGAGTAGGTAGAGAGTAGTGTCGACGATCTGGAGGAAAGCCAAAGCCTTGGGCCAGTCCTCAGGCTTCTTGAACTCAGAGATGACAGTGAAGAAGCATGAGTGGCTAGAGAAAGAAATGGCAATGTTGGTGACAGCCAAGAAAGCGCCAGTGAAACCGAGCTCACGAGCAACCTCGATACTTCCAGAGCCAATGGGTC
Organism: Fusarium nygamai; assembly: GCA_001262555.1. Taxonomy (NCBI): domain Eukaryota; kingdom Fungi; phylum Ascomycota; class Sordariomycetes; order Hypocreales; family Nectriaceae; genus Fusarium; species Fusarium nygamai. The sequence continues at coordinate 135,519 of LBNR01000018.1, read as the reverse complement.
GCTCATGCGCGACATCTCCAACCGTGATGAGAACAGCGAGCGTGATCGACATGCAAGATGCCATAGACATATAACTCGTGTACTTCAGCGTACGCGGCAAGTTAAGAACCCAGAAAACCGCCAAACCCACAACAGCCCAGACAATAGTGCACGTCGAGCTATTCGTAAGAGTATTCAGGCAAATAGTCCACGTGAGAAGATGGCTTCCCATGACAAAGACCTGAAAAATGACCTGCGCCCAGCCAAAAACCTCCTGGAAGACACGGCCCATTCCGATGGATTTCCCAATGACTTCGACGGCGTCGCCAAAGTTTTGGACGAAGGGATATTGGGCGCGGAATTCAGCGAGGACGAGACCGGAGTATGTGGAGAGGAAACCCATTACGAGAATGAGGATTATGCCGGGGACGAGACCGACAGTGGCGAGGACGGAGGGGAGGGAGAGGATGCCGAGGGATACTGTCTCTGCAATGAGGACGATACCGCCTTGCCTGTAATTTGTCAGTGTCTATTTGAGATTGGGGGATTGAGGGTGAACATACCACCACGTCAAGGTCTTGTAGTCAATAATCTCCGCCTCCTCATCACCCAAAACAGCATCATCATCATGTCTTGGTTCAGCGACAAAAGCTGGAGGGGCATTGTTGACACCCTTCTCTTGATCCTCGGGCGCCGCAGCGCTTTTAGGTTCTGTATGGCTCATGGTGATGTTCGCCCGTTAAGTTGATGGTGCAAGTGTTGAAGAAAGAAGAGACTCAAAAAGTGTAAGACCAATTGACTCGACGATAATTGGAACAGCAGTCGTATTTAAATAAATTCCCACTCTGGGGCGAGAAATGGCCGACAACGGTGGGAATGAAAAAATGTCTTCATGTTAGTTTGGCTTTCGAGTCAAGTCGGCCCACTAACATTGGAGGTTCTTCGGCCTGGCCCGATGGCGTCGCGCACCGAACTCGGGCAATAGAGAGTATAAGGAATCGCGGTTAAAAATTAGACGATTCTTTATTGGGCGAGATCGGCTGACGCTGGGAAAAAAACAAGCAATGGCCAGATCTGTATTGCTTCAATGGATTTGCTAACTCTTACGTTATGGTCCCACAAAGAGTGGTCTTTCCTTCCCAGACAAATCCACTGCTGAATGCTCCAGTCTCTTGAGTCTCCACGCAAGAAAAGGGTTTCCCCAGACCTCTAAAACTACAGGTTTCGTCTAGAGAATCAAGATGTATGTCGTTGTGATGTGAAAAAGAGCCTCATCGTAGCCGCGCGCTTCTTTCAGCTGAAGTTTTTCAGCCTCCTTCGCCAAGCTACTGCAAGTTTGTTTTGGAGACTGCCGGACTTTCTAGCCGACTTCTGGAACGACAAGAGATTTCTAGCGTGAAGTCTAAACCGAATGTAGGATGAGTCAGGGCAAAGTGGATACGAGACGCCGATCGCGCTCCGGACTTGGCGCGGCTTGTGAAGAGGCTATCGACAAGACGGCAACAGTATGGATCAAGACTGGGGGAGACGTTCCGGTAAGCTGAATTATGTGTTGCCCCGACTATGAGAGACAAGAAAACTACAGATATATATACTAAGAGACAAAAAGACTTAGGTACATCTCCTCTAGTTTTAGTATAGATTTAGTGGAGCTTTCGACTACGGTTTTTGGTGCCCTGGTTTAGGGTATCTGCCCGACCGTAATTAACTTTTGAATGGTTACCGACGACTTGGAACAGGCAGCACTTGGAAACTTCAGGCACCAAGATAGAGGCCTGCTTATCTCATTCACATAGAAGTCAATAAACTCTTTATGCCATTACTACATTTTCCGCCGCATTCCTGGCAGGCGGCTCTCTTACTTGCCGCAGAATTTCCTCATGGTATCCGAGACTACCAGACACCCGAAGTCATTACGAGCCAGCATTCTTTTGCCTCACATCTGATCTAAACTAGAGTATATTTTTTTCCAATTAACGAGACTCCAAAACAATGGGCTGTTACCTGTCCAAACCCGTGAGAACTGAGTCGCCGAACGAAACCCCTTTGCAGGAGGGTCCCAAGCCTGGCGACGAGATAGGTTTCCCCCAGCCATACCAAGACGTGAGTTCCAAACGAGAACCGTACATCTGTTGCTAATGAGAAAAATAGCCCAGAGCGATCGATAATGCCAACGAATTTTCTCTCGATGAACGCGACATCTCCTCTGTCACTGATGAGGAGCTTCTATCAGCTTACTTGATGGCGCCTCAACTTCACGATTATGGCGCTGTCACGGTATCGCGTGTTTCCAAGAATCATATCATCAAAGGTGGTTCTGGCGTAGCAAAGAGCGAGGCAGAAAATATGAAGTTTGCTTCTGAAACGCTACAGCTGCCAGTCCCCAAAGTGTATCGCACTTTTACCTCGGAAATTCCAGAGTATCCTGGAATGTCCACAACGCGCTTAATCGAGGGCCATTTTATACTTATGGACTACATACAAGGGCTATCGATCGATAAGACTTGGCAGTCCTTTGATACTAGTATCAAAGGAGCTGTCGCACAGCAGGTTGCAGATGTGATTGAAAAGATGCAATCTACGAACCTCAATGATATGCCGGTAGGGCCTCTCGGGAGGGCGCAAGATGACAAGTTCCAAGGCCCATGGTTCACAGACTACGGCGCAGGGCCTTTCGACACTCTTGGAGAACTCAAGGACTGGTGCAATCACAAAATCGACGTCGGCATCATGGTCAAACAACTAAAACTTGAAACACGAAGATTTGAGTTCAAAGATATCGTTCTGACCCACCAAGATCTGGCGCTGAGAAATTTAGTACTCGGTGAGGATATGAAGGTCTGGGTAATCGACTGGGGCTGCGCTGGTATATACCCGAAAGGCTTCGAACAAGCCGCGCTGCAGGTTCAGGCGGAAAATAATGAGTATGCTGATATGGTGCTGGAGAGGCTCTCTGATCGACAAGATCTTATGATGGATCAGTTTGCGAAAATCGCGTATGGGCTCTCAACTGGGCGTGCTCTTTAAAACAGAATTAAGAATAAATTCTATCTCTTTATAACGGATAATGAAGAGATGAGGATAATTTAAAGATTAATAGTTACACATTTCTGGTTACATCAACAGCATAATAGAATGTGTATAAGAACTAAAGTACCTAGTTCAGGACCCCGATTTCGCTCTGGACTTGGATGAATCTAGGCATTATCATGCGATCGAGTGGAGTTCCAGTGTAGGGGTCCTCGGGGGAGCTAGAAGAACTCCAGAAACCAGATTTGGCCGAGACCGACGACCCATTGTCTGTGCTGACAATGAGATGGAGACGACGTGGGGCCAATGTTGAAGCCGATCACGCCAGTCATCGCTTCTATACCAAGTCGACCAAGCTGCATACACCGGGAGATTTCCAGAAAGCTTGAAAATGCAGAGCCAAGACTTGCCGAACTTCAATACGTCCTAGACTTGTGTGATAGGGCTGTTTAACCCAAGCTTGTACTGTGTAATACTAGTCAGTGGTTCTCGGCAATCTACTGACCCTGCTCGACGGGAATGAGTGGGGATCGGACAGAAGTGAGTTTAACATGCACAAATCACATAAATGAAGCACGAATTCCAGGTTATAGTGGGTTGTAACGAGTGTCCATTTATGCTATACTGGTTCAATATCCTCCTCATCCCAGTGTCATCTGTATAGCCCAGTTCTTCATGTCCTTGGCAAATCTGATATTTAGAGATCATCATCGCCAGTACCCTTGCAGCAGGTCCAGCAAGGGTAGTCTCCGTCTCCCTAGATGCTGTTAGCAAACATTTCTTCGTCACTACCATGTAACATACGAATTTCTTGGAGTTCTGGTTACATAGTTAGCAATGATCAATCGTGAATAAGCTTTGTTGTCACCTACCCAGCCATCGGGACATTTTGGCTCCTCAGGCCAGCAGACCTTGAGGCAGACCTCGTAGTTGTGGACGTTGACGACGCCCTTGTGGTTAGGGGCGAAGACATGGTTGGAAGAGGGCTGGGAGACCTGGATGCGGAGACTATATGTGGAGGGTTAGTATCGAGCAGTGTGAGATGGCCTGCGATGGGACGTACGTGATCTCCTCGCCGTTGGACTGCTTGGTGTTGAGGGAAGACCAAGGCATGGCAGCGATGCCGTTGGCAAGGAGGAGAGTGGAAGCGATGGAGAACTTCATGGTGAAAACTTGAGTGTGTAGTGATGTATTGTAGTGTAGAATGAAGCTATTGAGGTTGATGAGATGAGAGAATAGGCGGACAGACCCTCGTCCTTTATAGATTTTCCTTCCACCCAAATCTCAACCATCATCATACTCATCAAGTCTATTCACATATGCTGTACTACATGCTACCCCTCATGGACAACTAGCCATGTCTGAACCATCCTTGATTTACTTACCGATGGTCCGTACGTCTTACAGGTCTGTCCTAGGAATGACCCTCCCTGCGTTGATCAAGCATGCAAGGAGGATGGAGGTGGCGGGCTACTAAGGACGGCACGGGAGGGGAGCGGCTTGATCCTTGTTGTAAGACATGAATACGAACGATCGACGATCTAGTCTTACTTCTGTACAACCTCCCGATGACCCTGCTGCTCTTGGTCCTGTCGGATGTCGCAGCTGGATGTACATGGCGCTTTGCTGAATTGAGAGTTTTTAGGGGTTAAGTATCTACATGTGTCGTCATGATAACTCACAGTAGAATATTGCCGCTAGGTGTTGCTCGAGTGGCTTGGAAAGAATTGCCTTAAGATTTGCACCCTCTTCTTATCAAATCGATTCTTGTAGATCACAAAGCTCGGCTTTAAGCAGTAGTTATCCTTCAATAACACACTTCGAGTGATGCACTAAGTAGTTCCCTAGGCAATGCCCCACGATACGCATCTTATCTTATGCTAATCAGATCTCACTTGACTTCATCCCACGCGTCCTCGCAGCAAGTCCAGCAGTCGCGACCGTCGTAATTCTAATATCACATTAGTAAACCGAACTGACATCACTTTGAAATGACAAACAATGTTCTTGGAATGCTGGAAACAAAAGTTAGCATCTGTTGAAGATGGGTGATGTAACATAACATACCCATCCATCGGGACAGTATTCCTCCTCCTCGAAACAAGCTGGCCAGCATTCGCGTGGGTCGGCAGCGGCATTAGCTTTCTTCTTGGGCAGAACTTTGGGGGCAAGGGACCCCTGCGAGACTTTGATGCGAAGACTAGTGATGGCAATGAGCAACAGTGTTCGAATCTGAGACTTTCTGCCCCTTTGAAGCAATTAAGTGTCATAGACACCGTTTGAAACCTACGTAATCTCATCACCGTCAGCCTTTGCCTTGGTATGATACCAGGGCATGGCGATGACTCCCTGCGCAAGGATGAAGGTAGAGATGATAGAGAACTTCATGTTGACGTTTTGCCTTGGTGAGAGAGATAAATTGATGTTGATAGTGATCGGTGAACAATTTGGTCAGAAACCTGAGCTTTATACACTCCTTTCTTACGGTAACAAATACAACTGCCGTTGGGATTGTGAATGCTCCATGGTTCCCTCGCTACAGCGGTTCTGGGGTAACACTTGTTTGCTGTTCGATGATCCGTCTGTGCGACGGCCGGACAGGGGAATCAACACGCACTGGAGACAATAAATGGGCACAGGGGACAAGTCATTCAGTATGTCACATATTTCACTGGAAATGTCGCACAACGCGGGGTTTGTATTTGATCAGTCGTGCACTGTTACAAGAGTTTAAGCGAAAAAGTCTCGATGAAGCCGCCTGCATCAGACCATCTGAAGTCGGGATATCAGAACTACTCATGCCCCGTTTCGCTGTATGAAGAACCGGCGTTCAAGGCCCATTATTGTATTAAATCTCTCTGTCACCTACTCACCGGGTTCCAAGACACAAATACGGAATGGTTAGCTGAGATCTATCGACCTACGTGGTCAAGTCGAATTCTGACGATGATTGGAAATAGGCTGATTTCTTGAATATTCGCATCGAGCTGACGAAATGCGCTGATCCTATCTTCTAACTGGAAATGCAGTTCGGACCAATCGATGTTCCCATCAAAGTTGTGAGGTATGAGTGAAAGGTCCAGTTACACACGATGGCAAGAGTGATACCGGCTACGTTGTCTCTCCGGATCGTCGGACAAACAAGAGGAATGTGTATGCCGTGTCTCACTTACACTGCCGTTATGCAAGGATCTCTATCCGGCAGTGCAGTCGTAAGATATCAGCTCTTATGCAGGGATAACCTCGAGTCTATGGCACTACTCTATGCGGGTCGGGGACTTTCACTCAGCTGAATAGCTCCGTGAGGCGAGAGAAGAAAGCTAATGCAAGGAGGCCTAAGTTCGAGGATTGGAGCTGAAGCGTGTCTGAGACATGGTCAACCACTACTCCAGGCCCGGTCCTTTTCGGTTATCGAAAGACAAGACTTGCAGGGCTTATTGCTTTCGTACTCTAAATCCCTCTGGTGACAAACTCCTCGATCGATTCCGCTCTCTTTCCATCTTCTCATCAGAAGCTTTAATCTTATCGCCAGTTTCAGGATTCCAAATCCAGCCCTCCTTCAGCCACATCCACCGCAAATAAGCCCTCAACTCTTTATCAAGCGGCACAACCCTTTTCCACTCAGGCTCAAACCCCCGCACTGCATTCAACCCATTCCAATCATCAGCTAAACCCCTCAGTATGTCTCGATGGAAGATCCGATAGCTATCAATCGCATACGGCCCAAGGGACGGCAAATGCGCCACCTCCCAGCCCTGTCTCACATCATCTTCATCCAAGACTTCATCCTTGCCAATTCCTAAACCATCGCCCTGCAGGGGATAATGCAGTTTTCTGTATCGCCTTGATTTATGGGGTGGTTTGTCAAGCCATGTCTTGGCGAAGGCGATGAACCGAGCGGCACGGGAGTTGTAGAGTCCTATTGGACGGATGAGATCTGCAAGGTCGGAGAAGCATGCTTCTGCGAGGTGAGTTGGTGTTGGGTATTGAGATATGAGCTTTTGGAAAATGGGGCGGGCTTGGGATCCTCGAGTACGGTTCCAGAGGACGGCTGCGACGAGGAGTTGGTACAGATCTGTTCCGACGGTTTCTTGGATGAGACCGAAGCGGTGCTTGGTGATTGGAGGGATTCGAGATGCCGAAAGTACGACTCCAGCGGGCACTTTTCGTGGCACTGTCTTTCGTTTCTCAACTTTGATCACTTTCGTGTCACTCGCATCGTTCTTGAGCATGGACCGTGTAACACGTCGACTCGTCTGTATAATCAGAGGTTCGAGCTGGTCCTCCATAGCTTAAAGGAAGGATAAATGGCACAAAAAGTATAAATGGCATTTCAAAAAAGTCCAACTGCTTCATAAAGCGTTGAGTCTTGTGAACGAGAGAGTCCAATGCCGACTTCAGTAGAGCTAGGTCCATGACGCAATGGACATCTACCGCGGAAGATGCCCCGCACTGAGGAACGAGGCCAGCCACCAGGTGAGAGTGAGACAAAGCCAAGGAGATTTTGTTCAACGTAGATCATCATAGTCATGAATCATGTGTAACGAGATGAAACCGTTATTGGAATTTTGTGCATCATTGTAAACATTACACGATCATAGTTGACACTGCACCCCACAAATTCATAACGGCGCCATTAATTTCATAAATCTTATGGCTCTATTCATCAATTATGAACATACCACTATGCTATGAAAATCCTAAGCCTTGGTGAATCTCAAGTAAGGCTTGACCTCCCTAACATCACCAAACTTCTTCTTCGCATCCTCCGTCGAAACAGAAGGCGGAACAATAACATCATCACCAACCTGCCAATCAATCGGTGTGACAACACCCTTCTTATCACCAGTCTGAAGCGAATCAACTACACGCAGTACCTCAGCTGAGTTACGACCAGTTGAAGCAGGATACATCATGGTGAGCCGAATCTTCTTGGAAGGATCGATGACAAAAACTGAGCGGATGGTGAAAGCGATGCCCTTCTCTGCAATGTTGTCGAGGTCTTCTTGGCTGATCATGTCGTAGAGGAAGGCGACTTTGCGGTCTGCGTCAGCGATGATGGGGAATTGGAGGTTTGTGTTTGAGACTTCGTTTATGTCGTCTACCCACTTATCGTGAGAGCTGAGATCATTGGCGCTCTGAACAGTAGGTCTTAGTATCTTTTCATCTAAGGAAGAGAGTGAGTATACTTACGAGGCCAATCATCTTAACTCCTCTCTTATCAAATTCCGGCTTTAGCTTCGCAAAGGCACCTAGCTCAGTGGTGCAGACTGGAGTGAAGTCTGCGGGGTGAGAGAACAGAATGGTCCAGCTGTTGTCGATGAACTTGTGAAAGTCAATCTCTCCATGAGTAGTAAGGGCCTTGAAGTTGGGAGCTATCACTACGTCATTACATGGTCTTACACAGTTGAGAAGTGTCTACAATACCAGTTGATCCCAATCGCAAACGAGGCTGTTCTTGAGTCGTTGTCGCAAGGAATCTGCGCGCCATGGGCTGGGCTAGAGGCCGCAAGGCAGCGGGAGCCCAATTGGCCCTCTTGGGTAGGGCGCTGATGCTTCGGATACTCCTGGGGAAGATCGATGCCATTTTGTGGTGAAGAGTTTGAGAAATTCAGATGATTGATTAGTGAAAGATAATAATTCAATCGAGAAAATATCTGGTTGAGCATCATTGAAGAGAATGATTATATAAGGCATTACGTCACATTTGCTCATAGTGGAGGAGCAGTTCCAGAGTAGTGGAAGCTTCTTGCACCGTTAACTATGGGCCTGAATGCTGCCTCGCCGTAACTCGCCTGCTTCGCGCCAGTTGCGGCGCTCTCTCTGCTTTCAGCAGAGCCTTTATGTTCAAAACCTTTATGACTCATTCAGTGAAGCTTTATTTAACTGAAAACCTAGTCCTGATTACAACCGAATCTCCAACAAGCTTTTCCGCCCAACGCCACCAGCCCGTCTAACTTTTTCCTTAAACCTACAGATACGGAATCCCAGCATTTATCGCCTCCCACAGGTCCATCACCGCGTACGCCCAAGCCAGATTATTCCTCGCCATTTACGCCCCTTCTACAACCTTATCATCCGACAATTCCTCGATCATCTTGTAATATTTCATCTTAATGTAACAAGGAGGTTTTATCGCCATAATATAGCTATAGTAGCCAAATTTAACAACCTCCAGGAGGGCCTTATCGTCATGGCTGTTCTCCCTAATAGCCGTATCCAGCCTTTAGAACTCCTTCGTCTTACTCAGCGTCTTGCGTGTTTCATTGTTGACAATAGGGAAGAAGTCTAGAGTTAAGGTTGTAATCTCCGTACCTGCCAGCAGCCGGTCGCCGATCAATTTCCGTACAATAGAAATCATCTTGAGAGTGTTATCTTAAGTTAACAGACTTACTTCAATCGGGTAGCTTACCTTATATGTATTTCGTGTGCCTTAACCTGATTATCTTTACGGACGAATAGCAGCCACTTATTTATACACCTTTAGAGTCAGTCATCAGGATATCTAACTTTTCAGCCAAAAGCAAGATCCTAGGTGATAGTAAGGGCGACAAGTATTTTACCTGTATGTGTTTATTGGTGTCCTTTACCTTTGTGCCCTGGGGGCTGAAGCCTCTTTTAAAACCCTAACCTTACGCCAGAATGCTGCCTCTGTGTTGTTGTCCCCATTCCAGACTTTTAAAAATCTGTCAGATGGTTGGTTCCTATACAAAAATGGCCGACATGTTCCCGAAATCTCTTCCAACTACTTTCCAGTATCTGCAGCAAGCGCTCATACGGAAGAGCCGAAAGCAATACGACAAGACCAAGGAGTGGTAGTGATGTCGCAAAGTAAATCCAGAAATGCTTTTCACCCGGCAAGAACCCATCAAACATGCTGAAAAGGCTTGAAGCCCAAGCCAATAGGATAAATATCAACACGATATAGGTTAAACGCCTGATGCTGACTGCTTCTAGGACCGACCGCGGTGAATCCTTGAGTTGAACCATAGATGTGGCGACTGCGATCATTTCCTCGAGCGATTGACCATAATCTTGAAGCTGCTGTTGCAAGTATTCAATATCCTTTCGAACCATGATCCACTGTTGTTTATAATTCTTATGCCCTAATCAACAATCGATGTATTCAGCGAGGAGGTCTAATATATACCAACTCTGCTTGGTATGACGACGCCAGCCTTGAAGGTCGACGATATCATTGTCCTGCAATCGGCTGGTTGCACTTGGCAGAGAGTACTCATCGGACTTTGATAAACGTAGAGATTCCACTCCGCGAAAACAGAACTAAATTATCTGTGCTGATGTAAGCTCTTAGCCATAAGTACCAACTGCAAATAGCACATATGGCTCACTTAGATATTACTCCGAGCATCTGACCGACTTGATACCTCATCTGATCGGACTGGCTCAGCTTTGCAAGGTTCCCAGCTTAGTTGTGCTGACTGGGATGGATTCTGCATGTGAAAGAAAAGAATAGTTCAGCTGTTCTCGATGAGCTGATGAACGTCGATTTATTTGTTAAAAATTGGGGGCCATGACTCTGCCAAGGACGGCAGAGTCTTGGTATTGACTAACTCGCAGATCGACCTGCCAAACAAGGAAGTATTGAACTGCATGTCCCATTCACAATCACAATCACATACGACTTCACTCTCACCTTTTGTCTAGTCCTCTGGACTTCAATGATCATTCGCAACATTTTTCACCTGAGCTTGCTGAAGGCAGAAGCAGCTACGTTTAAGATCAGAACGAGAAAAGGCATAAAGAAACAAATTGAGGATTGAAAAAACAGTTGAGTTGAGGATTGAGAGAACAAAACAGGACGGTACGGAAATTTGCGGCTGAGCACATGGTAATCTGGAGCTGAAATGCTGTGTAACACACCTGCAGGTTTATTGAGACATATCAATCTTACGAATGGAGCACTAATTTCCGCGAACCAAGAAGGGATTCTCTAGTTATTACCTGCCTACCTGCCTACTTATATAAGGACCTTTCAATGTCATTATGGTTCCTTTGTGTTTTCTTATCCATGAAAGAAGTGAGCAATTTCATCTTCGTCTACTAGACCGTTGATCACGATGTCGCTCAGCTTGTCTCGGATGCTGATCCTCCTCCCCGCGCTGGCGATTTCGGCCGCAGCACTGCCACATACCCCAGCCACCCCTGAGCCCATTGCTCCTCCTGTCAAGTGTCCTCGCCATAACCCTACAGTCCAGGATGGGTCAGTATATACAGTACTCTGTACTTGAGTCGGCTATTCAAAATACTTACTTGCCTACCAGAACACTCGTCGACCAGCTCTGGGAACAGAACTGTGATCTCGTGACAAAATTTCTCAACAATGCATTCACCGCTGCCCAAGCAGCACAAACCTCCCAAGGGACTTTGGAATCGCTGCAATACTATTTCGTGGTACGTATTTACGTTGCCGATTGACCTGCATTTGCTGAATCTGTTGCAGCAAGATTATTACTATCTCACCTTGACCGTCCCTCACAAGGCTTATCTCTTGAAATCGTTGGATCGGAACGAATCTGCCGCTGAGCAGACATCTTCCATTAATGAAACAGTTCTGGATATGACTGGGGACCTCGAATATGCGGCCAGCTTTCGTCATGACCTTACGAGTCCGGATCATCTCAACGTGAGCAGCAACGTCTTCAAGAACGCGAAGCTCGAGCCCGTTCTACGAGAGTACGTCGATTGGCTGGGAGGCAATACGAATCTCGGCTGGTACCTCTGGAGCATATCAAGGCTCCCCTGTATCTACGTGAGGTTCCTGTGACAACGGTGCAGACTTATACTAATGCATTCAGGGATGGGCTGAGATTGCATATCAGCTAAATCAATCGTCTACCACAGTGAGAGGTCGGTACAGAAGCTGCATTTCAGGGAAACATGAGCTGATATTGTATAGGGACAAAATTCGTCGACGAGTGGCTTATTCCGAATCTTGAATGGAGCTATGGAACTAAGCTGTCCGGTAAGATGAGAGTGGCCCTCCTTGGTGATTACCTAACTGACTGTGAGTAGTTGAGTTGCAGGAAGTACTGGTCGCAAACAACAACACTGAGACATTTGCTGTAGCCAATGGGCTCTTCCGAAAGGCTCTGGAGTACGAGACTGCCTTTTTCGAGAGTGCGCTGGGAAAGACTCTCAAGGACTGAAAGGGTGTTTTTGGTTATGAGGATATCTTGTAATTCAGTGCGGGTTGAGGCATGACAGCAATTTTACATGCATTTTGCTTTCATTGCATCCGAGGATTGTGCTTTCGTTCTTTGTACCATGACAAGTGGTGCTGTCTGACTGTCTTTTCTTGGGGCTGTCGATATGCATGCAGCTAACTTGGAAATAGTTCCTGCGAGTGCAGGTTATAGACATCCAGAGATTTTCGCATAGCTTTATTTCCGTGGAGGAACTTGAACTACTTGGACCGGACATGCAGAAACATATAATACTCGATCAGCTTACAGTTTGCTCCTCATCTTGAGTAGCTCGCCTGTATCAATCATGTTCACGAGAGCCTTGTTATTCAGTAATCCCGGATGAGCCTCACTTAAACGCTGGACTCCACACAGCTGCATGGCATTTTCCAGCTCATCTCGCAAGACTGGTAGGAATTAGTTAGCCTCGCTCAGTTGGGACTTTATTGTTATCACTAACTGTTCATCAGATGCCGCACTCCATCTTCTCCGTACATCAAAGAATAGAAGAAACGTCGACCAAGACAGACTCCGTGTGCACCGAGACAGATGGCTTTGAAGACATCTGTGCCTCGACGGATTCCCCCGTCAATGAAAACACTCATCTGGGATAGGAGCTGTGGGCACTTGATGTTGATCTCAGCTAGAATCAGAAGCGCTGGTTGCGATGTATCGACACCGCGCCCGCCGTGGTTCGATATGTAAATGCCCTCACAGCCGCTTTCGAAGGCTTTCATAGCGTCTTCAGTACACTGGATACCCTTGACAAAGATGGGTATCCCCAAGGATTCCTTAATGGTCTGGATCTGTGTCCATGTTACGTCTAGGCTGATCGCTGTGCTTGCGGTGCGGGATTGCTTGTTCAGTTTCTTTTCCTTTGACTCGCCCTTTTCTTTCGCCATCCTCATCTCACAGCGCTCGTTGGCCGCTCGTTTCCTAAAGACCGGCAGATCCACAGTGATCATGACAGCCATTAGTGAAGCACGACGGATTTCATCCAAGAGCTTGGCCAATGCCGAAGGATCGCGAGGAATATACAGTTGGAAAAAGAAGGGATGGTTCTTTGGCAGAGCTTCGACGACCTCACCTAGCGAATAAGAGGCAAGGGTAGGCATTATAATAGTGCTCCCAGACGCTGATAGTCCTTTTGCCAAACCAACCTCGGCCGATGGGTGCGTCAGCATAGCCAAGGACGCGGGAGCGTCGAAGATGGGGACGTCAAAACGTTGGCCGAGCATTGTTGTGCTTGTATCGACCTGGCTGATAGATCTACGCACTCGAGGTCGCAGAAAGTCTGACTGATATATCTCGGCGTTCTTGGACGCTGTGTAGCAGTCATTCGAAGCACCGGAGATGTCCACCCATGATCGTTCGTTGAGGCAAGATCTTGCAGCATCCTCAAAGTCTTGCAGGTTGACGATGGAGTTAAGCCGCGGGAGATCTTTGATAAGCTTCGGATTTCTGGAAGATGCCTGATCCTGAGCTGATACCAGTTCGGGGACTCTTCCCATCAGTTTGGTGGCTCCGAAATAGCTCAATGCCAGCTTTGGGCCGTGGACGGAGTTGTATAATTCAGAAGCATCTTTCCCGTGGTGCTCCTCGATGACACCTTCACCTCCAGGATGCGTCTGAGTGAAGCCGGTGACGTCCCAGACATCTCCATTGATAATTGTCCAGGCATGGTTTGTGTGCATCGCGAGACACCTCTGCCCGTGTCAAGTCTTGGGGAGCCATCGTGGATGATTTAGCAGTGCATATTGCCTTGCAGTAAGCCAAGATTTATACAGGGCGCCACTACGGATTTTAATAAATAGTGCTTTGGTGAAAGTTTGGCTCTGTAGGTTTTACGTCCACTCAGCATGCGCCCTCCAATTACGAGCTCGCCAACTGACTGCATTACACCCTCTAATCACATTGAAACTTAGACAGTGGGTAGGATATTTACTCTGCCCTGACTTTTTCTTATACATAATTATGAAAAACAAAAAAGGCAGAGATTAATAATATATGTCAGATAGTGTTCAAGGTGTATTAATGGGCGGCTTGCATTGTATATATATTAGTCTGACTAATATATATATAAATTTATGTTTTGCAGCATGTGCACTTTTGAGACGTTAGCTTATGCTTGACGCTTAAAATTTATCAGACTTACAGTAACAGTTCCGGAATCAGAGCCCTGGTTAGCCACCCATGTACAATCAGAAGCTATGGCCGTTGTACCGCATACTTGACCAGAATCACCCATTTTGCCACAGATTGAAATGGGAGACTTTGTATATCCTGTAAGCTAGAGCATCTACATATGAAATGCTGCGTGTACTTACGCAAATGGCAGATGCTTGCTTGCAATCCTTAGCAGAGACAGAAATAAAGGCTGTCGGCATGATGAAGATACCGGATGGCCGCATGGTGAGGGGACCAAGTTCAAGTGTCAAGGACTGGTGAATTAATTTCTTTTGCGTTGAGACTTGGGTTGCTGTGATGGAGGACGCTGGGGTATAAATACTGTTCCTTACCGCCTTTCCTGAAGTTGGATCAGGACGGACCCAGTTACTAAAGTTAAAACCGATCATTTACCCTCGCGGGTGAAAAAAACATCAAACGACAAGCTTAGAAATACGGAGCTCAAGGCCGGGTTTTCATTTCCGTCACCAGGATTGCGAGTCAAGGCTCGTATTGTTGGAAATTGGACATTATGCATTTGTACAAACCTTCATTTGGTCCGAATCTGGCTAAGCTCGTAAGGATCATTTCGCCTTTTGTTAGTATGTTGCCTAGGTGCGATGTGTGGATAGAAACTGAGCATTGGCTGCATGATTATTCCGAACTGTAAATCAAGATCGGGCCGTGCCATAAATCCTGATGGTAGGTGAACATATTTAGGAAGGTTTTGTCTTAAGTCAGCAGCAAATACAACTTGCCCAACCAGATCTCCCGTCTACGTTAATCAATGAATTTGTCAAGCTAAGATGCAACGGTAATGCGGTGACAGATTTTCCACCTAAATAAGAGTTCACGTGGTAAACGCCGTCGGTTTATGCTTCGTGGGTCAGGCAAAAGAACGAAGCTGTGTCTTGCACTGCGATTATAGATAGAGTCCAGATGGAAAAACTCGGACATGGCTCGCTGATTAAGCACCGACTCGTTAGGCTGAAAGAGGCTGACAGCATCTGCATCTGCAGCTTTTACAACTCCGCAACATCGCTGCTGGACCTTGCTTATTACCCTGCCAGGGCTGCTCGACTACACCTGTAATCTTTTCATAATGTCTTCCAACATGTTTCAGTACAGACCTCTCGAGCACCGAGATTCTTTCCGACTCCTTCATCTCGAGCCCAGCCCCAACCATAGCGCAGATCTCAGAGGCTCGTTACATCACGCTACACTCTCAGACTGTGACTATGACCTGATAGAGCCCTACACCGCTTTATCCTACGTCTGGGGCGATGCAAGCCAGAAGGGCGCGATACACCTAAGTGGTAGCGCCAAGGAGATCACTGCCAGCCTGGACGCTGCTCTCCGGGACTTGCGTGACAAGAGCCGAGTTTGTCGGATATGGGCTGACGCTTTGTGCATCAATCAATCAAATAATGCTGAAAAGGGCGTGCAAGTCGCGCTCATGGGTAGAATTTATTCTACTGCGCATCATACTTTAATTCATCTCGGCAAATCACCTCCAGGATTCGAGAAATTGTTCAGGGATCTCATGGCTCAAAGTCAGACGACGATGCATGGAAAAACGTCAGACCTGGGGCAGTTTTCTTTGACGGCTGATGAGATCGACGGGATGCGACGCGACCTATTGTCAAAGCCATGGTTCCGCAGAGTCTGGGTGTTCCAAGAGCTCGTGCTTTCAACTGACGTTTGGGTTCAATGCGATAACCTGCGAATCCGGTGGCACCATTTCTGCAACGTTGTCGACACCAAGAATGTCGTCTCGTCGATGTTACTTGACACGCTCTCTAATAATATGGCTCACCAGAGCCAGCCTCGAAACGAAACTCCCTTGGAGGGCATGAACAACAGACGATACGGTGCGTTTGAGGCACCATTATCCACGCTTCTTTCCTGTCGGAGAGGAATCGGGGCCACTGATCCACGAGACGTCGTATTCGGTCACCTGGGTGTTGTTTCGGATCGAGATAGGTGTGATAGGTTTATCGAGGTCGACTACGATAGAGATATTGCGCGTGTGTTGGTTGATGCTGCTCGATATTTTCTTGGATGCTACAGGTATCGAGAGTCTTCTCTTGCATGCTATGAACCCTTCCCCCATCGCGGCCCCCGGAATCCCGTCTTGGTGTCCTCGTTGGTCTAGGCCACAAGTCCCTTGGGAGACTATACACAAAGTGGGTAATAGATTCGGTGGCGGTGATGATAGCTCCTATGTCTCCTTTGGGGGCACTCATCACATAGTGCTTCCCGCATTACCAGTCCTAGCCATCAGCGGATTTGAGGTGACCAGGATCAAGGCGACAAGTCATGCATTTTCAAGCTTTGACGATGAAATTGGAGCTCAAGAGGAGTCAAAGGCTATGGCCCTCGAGCTGCTCCAAGACATAAGGTAAACACGGCTCAATCTTGGAGATATATGATGTTTGTGGACTGACTTATTTTTCAACCTCAGACCACTCACCAAAGACGAAGCAGCAATTTTCAACTCGTGCAAAAGGTCAGGGTCAAAACATGACGAACAGAAGCAGATGCTATTCAAAAAGTCCTTCAAGATTTGGGTTGATGCGGCCAATGCACAAGAATATCCCACAGCTGGACCACGCGATGTCCAACATATCGCCGATGCTTTCACCCATCAAGTCAAAAAACCCGAAACAAGTCCGTTATCTGGCAAGCGACTTGCCATCACCTCTAGCCACCACTGTGCCCTCGTCCCAGAAGAGTCCCAAGAAGGCGACATAGTGGCTATGCTTGTTAACTGCTACAAGCACGCAGTACTCCGACCCAAACAAGTGAACGATGTTGGCCACCTCAATAATTTAATTCCGAGCGCTTTTGAGCAAGCGAACATTTTCGATTGTCCCCAGGGACCGATGAGGGCATGCTTTCGAGCTGTAGATGATGATGATTATGATGAATGGATGCTGGTTTGGGAGAAAGCGGCTCAATCTTTTCCGATTCAACATTGTTTACTTGTAGGACAGTGCTATATCGATGAATATGTCCCTTGGAAACGGGGTCTTCCGAGATCTGGGTTCAGGGTGTTTGCTCTTCATTAGCTCGTTCCAGTGGAAACTTCTCAGAGTGTGATAATTGTTGAGCCACAATTACGCTGTGATAAGAAAAAATAAGCTATTGGACATTGTCAGAGATTCTGCGTTTCTTATCTAGATTAAGCCGTTCCATGATCTGATTGTGCTGGCTTTGGATGAATACTCTTCTCATTATCACGTCATGAGAGTTTCATTTGGTGGGCCTATCATCCAAAGATCGGCCCTCGGTTATTATTTTGTATATGTACATGCCCGCCTTCATCTCACCTGGAGTAATTCTCCAATTTCAAAGCAAGTTCTTAACTCAACAAAATGTCTACAACTATGAAGCCACTCATCTTAGCCGGTGGGAAGTCCACTAGAATGGGATCCCCGAAACATCTTCTTCCGATGCCTGATGGACGCTCTTTATATCAACACCAAATCGAAGTCCTTCGGAAAGCATGCCCCGAAGCAGAGACTGTCTACATTTCTCTCGCTCGAGATTCTGAAATGGATGAGCTTCTACAGAATGCCAGCAAGGTCTCGTACGAAGTCACTCCAGGCGAGAATAGCATCGAGATTATTCTAGACCTGGAATCGAGTCACGGGGATGAGTCGAAGGGGCCTGTAGCTGGACTACTTTCGGCACATGAGTCAGACCCTGAGGCGACTTGGTTAGTGGTGGCCTGCGACTACCCCTCCATCACAGCAGATGCACTTCAGGAGTTACAATCAAACTACAAGCCTCCCGTTACATGCTTTAAGAACCTTGAAGGCTTCTGTGAGCCTCTCTTGGGCATATGGAGTCCAGAGGCGATCAGCTATCTCAAGGAGAACTGTAAAGCAGGAAAACTCAGTCCCAGCAAGGCTGTTCGGGAGCTTGGCGGTCACACGTATCTTCCTGAAGACTCGGAGGCATTACTACGAAACGTAAACATCAGATCGGAATGGGAGGATGCGCTGAGATCACTGAGAGATGAACCGACAGACAATTTCATGGAAGAGCCCTTGGAAGTGTTGTGAGATTTGTCCTTAGGAATTCATGGACTCGTTCATAAGATAACATGATACCGTCTGGCCCGTCTCGATGACCTCGTTAGCCTTGATGTGAATCCAACAATTTGCCTGTACGAAAGGCGCCATCTTAGCGGGACCAAAAACCCCAGCAGCTTCGTGAACTGTTAGCCCCTCGTCGCCTGTGATTTGCAGAACTCCAGGTCTAAACCTGTCACAGTTGAGTCCTCTGTTCGGCGCATCCATAATGCTCTTCCGTGATGAACTACCTAGTTGGAGGTCCTCCAAGCGCGCAAGTACAGGCTTCTCCGGCTCTTGACCGAGATGATAGCGTATATATGGGATAGTCAAGAATTTGAAGCAGGCTGCTGCTGCACCAGGGTTTCCCGGTAGTCCAAAGAACGCGACCTCACCCCAGGCAGAGGGGAGAAGTGCCAATAGAACCGGATGGCCAGGACGGACAGCTACGCCGTGGAAGACAATAGTCGCACCAAGGGTTTCCAGCGCCTGACGGACGTGATCGAACTTCCCAACGGATACACCTCCGCTAGTGACCATGATATCTATAGGTGAAGATTCCAATCGGTCTTTTATAGTCCGAACGAGGGCGTCTACCTTATCTGCAATTGAGCCGCCAAAGGTTGCATCGACTCCGGTCTCTTTCGACGCCGCTGTCAGGTAAACCCCATTGACGTCTTTGATATGAGACTTTTGAGAGGTCAATTCGTTGCCGGTTGACCAGATACACATCCGCGGCTTTTTCCGCACCTGGATCTTCTCACTACCAACGGAAGCGAGGGGCATGATGTGTGATGTCCGGATAATGACTCCCTCCTTCACTACTAAGTCTCCCTTCTGGATGTCTTCACCCGCGAAACGACGATTGGCGTATCTCGGTACTGGCTTGCTAATTGCAATGCAGTGTCCGATCCCTGGGTCTTTAGTCACAATTCTGACAGTTTCTTCGACCTTGACGCATGCATCGAACACTTCCCCAAGTGCACCCTCTGGAAACCGTCCCCCGGTCATGATCTCGAAACAAGGCTCGGTTCCATCGCTCAGCTGACGCGAAGGGAGAATGCGAGAGTCATCACCAGCAGCGATCGTCCCTGTGACGCAAAACAAAACCGGGTGCTCTGTAGAAGCTAATCTTGTACTCTCTGAGCAAATTGCGTAGCCATCCATTGCAGATGTGTCGAACTCTGGTGTTGAGATGGGACTGTAGTGATCGCACGCCGAAACGCGTCCGACTGCCTCGTCCAGCGAGACCAACTCAATTCTGTCCGACTCATCTTGACCTTTTCTGATTTTAACGGCAGCCTGATTTAGTTTTGATAGCGCCGATTCATATGTTATGGTCATTTTCAGTGTCGATGTTGTCGAAGTGATTGGCCTCGTTTCCCCGACAGGTTCGGTCGGCAGTGCTGAATATCCATGATTTCTGAGCGCCGGAGATGCATTGTATCAATGCGGATCAGATATTCGAACTAAATACGCTAACAAATCTTTGACATGTAACTCGTCGATGGAATTGCTATTTATCACGGAAACAGTCATTTGCGTCATTAATAACGTCAGGCTAGCATCATCCTGTCAACACGACAATCGTCGATGCCATGTTGACGAATTATGCTCAGTACCACTATGTCGGTAAGGCCCAGTCATTTGCGTCGCATTAATAACGTTTTGGGAGAGCTGCGACCGCCCAGGTATTCTCAGTGATTTATTTTGCCGTTCACTTGCCTCTTGTCCGATCACCCCTTGGTTAATGAACGGCGTGAAGATGGATACGTGCAGCGAAGCTCCTTCTATATGCTCGCGGGACTCAATTGAGGATATTTGGGGTTCGAGAACACCGTATGTTCATCAGTGGCCTACGAGGGTTGATCATGCTTGTGATGAGGAGCCGGAGAAATGGGTGCAGAGCGCATGTGTGCTGTGCAGGTAAGAAACTGGCCACAGTCATGTTTGAGAACTTTTCTGACAGAAGATATCTAGTAATGGCTGTGGGCTCGACATTGGTGTCAAGGATGGCAAGGTAGTCGGTGTGAGAGGCCGTGCTACCGACCGCGTCAACAAGGGAAGACTAGGTCCCAAAGGTCTAAATGGGTGAGTTGCACAACGGCTTGGACTTCAATTAACTAACTTGAGGTGACTAGTTGGAAGGCAATTAACAGCAAAGAGCGACTCACTCATCCCATGATCCGTCGAAACGGCAAGCTTGAGCCTGCAACTTGGGACGAGGCCATGGATCTCATTGTCAAAAAGTCAAAGCAGCTTGTTGAGAAACTCACAGCCCACAGCATTGCTTTCTACACCAGTGGTCAGCTGTTCCTTGAAGAATACTATGTCCTGGCGCTGATCGGAAAGGCTGGACTGAACACGCTTCATATGTGAGTGTGGGATTGGGATCAAGCAGTAGTGCTTTCTTCTAATGAGATATGCAGGGATGGAAACACTCGGCTCTGCACCGCAACAGCCGCAGCTTCAATGAGAGAGTCGTTTGGGTCCGATGGACAGCCTGGTTCTTACACCGATATCGACTATACTGACTGCCTCTTCATGGTAGGGCACAACATGGCAGCTACCCAGACTGTGCTTTGGTCAAGAGTTCTTGATCGACTCGCGGGCCCTACTCCGCCAAAGCTGATCGTCGTGGACCCTCGCTACAGTGAGAGTGCTTCCAAAGCTACACTGCACTTAGCCCCAAAGATTGGTACCAATCTTGCACTGTTGAACGGTATCCAGTATCTCATGTTCAAGAATGACTGGATCGATGAAGACTACGTCTCAAAGCATGTCGTCGGTCTTCAAGATCTCAAGAGCACAGTCGAAGGCTACAACCCCGAGAGAGTTTCAGAAATCACTGGTGTCCCAGCAAGCAAGATCGAAGAAGCTGCTAGTATCCTCGGCCAAACACCAAGTCTACTGTCCACAGCCCTCCAAGGAGTTTATCAGTCAAATCAAGCGACTGCGAGCGCCTGTCAGATCAACAACATTCATCTCCTCCGCGGTCTTATTGGCAAGGCAGGAAGTGGTATCTTTCAGATGAATGGCCAGCCAACTGCGCAGAATAACCGCGAGACTGGTTGCGATGGCGAGTTCCCCGGATTCAGGAACCACCAGAATGCAAAGCATATGCAAGAACTGGCAGACCTGTGGAATATCAACAAGATCCAGGTGCCGCACTGGAATGAACCTACTCATATCCATAACATGTTGAAATTTATGGAGAAGGGCTCTATTCGAATGGTTTGGGTTTCTGGCACGAATCCCCTCGTCAGTTTGCCCAATCTTCCCAAAGTTCGAGATATCTTTACCCAACCGGAGCTGTTTGTCATCTGCCAGGATATTTACATGACTGAGACGGCTTCTATCGCCGATATTGTTCTCCCGGCTGCTCAGTGGGGTGAAAAGACAGGATGCTTTACAAACGTTGATAGAACAGTGCATTTGTCTCACAAAGCCGTCGAACCACCAGGTGAGGCGAAGCCAGATCTTGAGATCTTTCTGGACTACAGCCGTCGCATGGGCTTCAAGAACAAAGAACACGGGCCTCTCACTCCGTGGACAGAGCCAGAGCAAGTCTTTGATGCATGGAAACGTCTATCTGCAGGCAGGCCTTGTGATTACACTGGCATGTCTTATGCGAAACTTACAGGCGGCTCTGGGATCCAGTGGCCCTGTAATGAGCAGTACCCAGTTGGCAAAGAGCGACTCTTCGACGACGGGGTCTTCTTTACAGATATTGACTATTGTGAAAGCTATGGTCATGATCTACAGACTGGAGTGCCATACTCTGAGGAATACTACAAGGAACTCAGACCAGCTGGTCGTGCAATCCTCAAGACGTGCGATTATGTTCCTCCATATGAAGATCCCGATGATGAGTACCCTCTGAGGCTTTCGACAGGACGGAATGTGTATCATTTCCATACCAGGACCAAGACAGGAAGAACTGCACTGCAGAAAGCGTGCCCTGAACCTGAGATTCGAATCTCTGAAAAGGATGCTGAGAAGTTTGATGTTAAGACTGGCGACATGGTTGTAATCAAGTCCAGACGGGGTGAGGCTGAGATGAAGGTGAAGGTCGGTAAGATTTCTCAAGGTCAAGCCTTCATCCCGTTCCATTTTGGGTATTGGGATACGAAGGATGGAAGAGCACGAGCCGCAAATGAGCTTACAATCAGTATGTCCCTTTTTCCTGAATCTTGAGATCTCTATTGACAATCCTAGCGGAATGGGACCCCATATCCAAACAGCCAACCTTCAAATCTGGTGCAATTTCTATCACGAAAGTCCCAGATGATCGCCCAATCGCAAAGGAACGGCAATCCGAGGCCTTATCAAAAGCATCAAAGAACGATGCCACGACTTCAAATATCACTGAAAGCGATCTCAGCAACCGCGAGCGTCAATTGGAGACTTGGTTAGGCGAAACCTACGAATCAATTCTCCTCTTACGCGACATCACAGAACAGCTGCTAGACCATCTGGTAGCCGACTCAGAAGCTCATTCCGGCGTTCGTATACTCATCCAGATCACCAAAGACACAACCAAACGCCTCAAACCACACGTTGACAAGTTTGGTGAGAATCAAGCTCGCGGTAGACATGCCGCTCATACACTGCGCGACTCATTATTCCCTAAGAGCGATGACACACCAACTCAACTACAAGTGTTAGAAGCGTTGCGAAGTCTGCAAGTGTATCTGGCTCATGTGCATGTTGGGCTGGAGGCACTGAAGCCTGTTAGTCAAGCGATATGGGATGAGGAGTTCTTTCAGGCGGTTGTGTATGCTATTTCGCAGGTGAAGAGGATGCAGGATTGGGTGACGACGCAGATCAAGGTTCGGGCACCTCAAGCACTTCTAGTGCCCTGCAAGGTCGATTAGTTACGCACTTGAGGGCTTTAGTGTGTGGATATGATGCGGGTGTAAGCATTTTATGAGGTCAAGCTAGTCTGCAATAGCAGTCATATGGTGACGCCATGAAATCTCACTTCCAAGTTTTCGGGCAGATAAGCGATGAGCCTAGCTAGCTGGTAAATATGGGCCGTGGACCCGAAGCCAAGGCGCTGGGACATTCATCTTTCTGCCATAACAAAAGTCTTGGTATCCCTTTACTTCCACTATCATTTATATCATTTATATCATTATTCTATCTACAACAACATGTCTTCAGTCTCAGAACCTCAACCCATTGCTCAGTCTGCGGGCATAAATCAGCAGGGATACACTCGCGAGTCCATGGAAATGGTTCAGCCACGAGCAAACCAGGCTTCAGGTATATTTGGCAACATTCCAAGTTTAAGAGTATTATAAGAGCTAATGATTCGCTTTCTAGATGCCCAGCAGCTTCAAGGAAACCCGGAGCCTGAGCTCAGTCTAAGAGGCGGTGAAGACTGCGATGGCTGGTGTCGTGGCCGGTTCTGCTTTATTATTCCCTGCCCTATACCCATCAAGTGTTGCTTTATTCCCCTATGATCAGATACCTCTTTCTTTTTTCTTTCTTTCTTTTGGTGGTGCCGGGATAGGTTATGCTGTTGACGATTACACGACTTGGGCTCTATATCTTGAGTAATATTTATTATTATCCACCTTCGCACTTCACTAGGTTGTGTGAACTTGAGTTAATTAACAAGATCTTTAACCATGACCTCTACCATCGACACAACTTTCCAAGCCATAAGATACAGACAGGATTGATAAAAGGCTGATGTGTCGTAACGACTGATCTGCCAATCTGACAGGGATCCAGTGCGTCTTTCCGATTCGCTATCCCGACTCCATTTTAAGCGCCGAGGCCTGACATGCGGACATCATGGGGAAGAAGACATGGGTGTTCGTGCTCTCACATGTCATCTCCTCTTTACAGTGATCCGGGATGGCATCGCCTTTCTTGTATCTCCCCTTGCACGGTGACGAGATCCGCGTTCTCAAGATCGAGCCCGCTAAGGACACAGCCAGCACCGCCGAGCGCCAGCCCATAATATGCTCGCTTAAACATGTTTCTTTGCCAGCGACAGGACAAGAATCTACCTCCCAGCAGTTCAAAGGGAGCGGAAGAACGTGGCCAGAGCTTTCTGTTACACCCGACACCGATGCGCTCTTCAAGAACGGCAAAGATCCACATGCAAACCAAAACAACACGCGCCCTGTGATTGAAGAAGTACTCACTACGGAAAATGATCTGCCATGGCGATACAAATGGGGCGATTTTATCGCTTTGTCGTATGTATGGGGATATCCAAAGAGAAAAGAAGGAGAGCCTCCGTATCTCATCACGGTTGACGGCGTTGCTTTTGAAGTTGGACCAAACTTGTACTTTGCTCTGACGCAGCTCAGTCGAAGTATGAGAATTCGACAAGGGTTCAAAGTCTGGATCGATGCAATCTGTATCAACCAAGCTGATCTTGACGAGCGCAGCCAGCAGGTCACTCGAATGCGTGACATCTACCAGTCAGCGTGGCAGGTAGTCATATGGCTTGGTCCAGAAGAACATGATAGCTCATTAGCTATATCTGCGCTTTACTGGTTAGCCCGTGAGTCAGAGCGAGCGAAACCCATGGAGAATTTCTACTTCGAAGAGTTCTCAGTTGACTTGAGGCCTCTGGTCATTATATGGCCCAGATACAAAAGTTCGATGAAGAAGGATGTGTACAGAGCGCTATTTCACTTCTTCACAAGGCCATACTGGCGCCGAATGTGGATAGTCCAAGAAGTCGCAATGGGTAACATGAACAGTCCTGTGCTCTGCGGAAACAGTTGTATCTCGTGGAATGACCTGTACAAAGCTGTTGGCATAATAGCTGCCGACGAGTCAAGATTTGGTCGCGAGATTCTCGAAACTGTTCAACCACGGATCTTACCAGCATGGTCGTTTGAGTTTGCTCGAGACAGACTCCTCCATGAGAGAACTTGGGCACCGGAACGAATGTGGAAGATTCATCAGACCATGACGAAGATCCAACACAACCAACGACCCAAGTCTACATCAACTGGATGGGGAGAACTTGTGCGGGCACTGAATCTTGCGCGTGATGCCCTCGTTACGGAAGAGAAGGACAGGGTTTATGGTATTCTCGGTATCAGAGCCATCGCCGATAGGGTCCACATCGAGCCCGATTACAAACTCTCGCTGTCAGCCATTTATACCAACTTTACGGAGGAGCTCTTGTCAAAGGGAGACCTAAACATTCTCCGCCTAGCTTCTGCCCACAGTGGGTATGTTCCGTTCAAGAGAACCCCAGATAGTCTGCCTCCACCTGTGCGAACCCGTTCTATTGCACCAGTTTTATTATCCATGCTTGATACTGTTACGAGACTACAGGACAAGACTCCTGTTGGGACACCTTGCGAGCATAACCTTCCCTCATGGGCGATATGTTGGTCCTGTTCGCCGGCACCAACTGCACAACTTCGAGGAATGTACCGTGCGGACAGAAATCTTGGTTCCGCGACGTCAAGGCCAACAATTACAAATATGGCTCTCACGGTACAGGGTATCGTTATAGATACCATCACTTCATTGAGCGCTTTTCATGTCGACGAATGCAATGACCGCTATCCTGACAACACTTTCGCCTCGAACTGCAGTATCTACGGAGATTTAGAAGCTACACGGGAGGCGCTTTGGCGAAGCATAGTGGCTGATACGATTGCAGAAGATAGCGGCCGTGCACCAGATAGCTACTCGTGGCTTCTTGATCACAAGCTATGGCAAAGAGGCATTGCTGGTGTATACACATACGGGTTTGGGCTGAATGACTTTATGGCACGAAATCGGCATCTTCGTCTATGCGGTTACACGTTGGAGCAGTTCATATTTGGGCACAACAAATGGCTTACGAAATTAAGGATGACTATTGGTGATAACTACTATAATTCGACTGAGACGCAGCGGGAGGCTTTGTCGTGGGCGATTAATGCGATGGCGTGGAGGAGGTTGTACGGGACGAAGAGTGGCAGAATGGGACTGGGAACTTGTGCGGCTGAGGTCAACGACAAGATTGTCCTTTTGAGGGGCTGCAATACACCACTTATACTGAGGGAGTTCAACGGAGGTTGGAAGCTTACAGGGGAGTGTTATACGCATGGCGTTATGTATGGCGAGGTGACAGCCAAGGACGATGAGCTTGTAGATATCACGATTTATTGACGACCAGTAGTATAATGAGTATCATGAACATATCTATATAAGTCTAACGCTCGAATGTATTCTATCACCACTGAAAGCTCTCCTCAAAATACTCTAACCTCATAACTCCATTTCGTAATAAATCAGCAACCGTCTTTCTCGCATCATCCGCCATCTGCGCCGGTCCACACGCAACGACCGCAAGACTCTCGCCCATCACCTCTTCGCTCCTCCTCCTGACCACATCCGAAGCATCTATCCTTCCTCTTCGCAAGGTAACCTGCGATGGCCACTCGCTTAGTTCATCTTGACGTGTATGTGTCGTAAGATTTATCTCAACGCTGAGATTCGTGCTTCCCAAAGCATCAGCGATGTCTGTTTGTAGGACGTCGAGTGCGAAAGCAGGTTCGCGAACAGCCCAGTGGATTTTCACGGATCGAGGGGCTGTTGGGCCCGTGAGGAGTTGGAGATATGACAGAGAAACGACGATGCCGCTTCCGCCGACGATAAAGGTTACGTTGTCGAAAAGATGGAGGGGGCAGGTATGTCCGTAGGGGCCGTCGATGAGGACGCGCTGAGGGACGTTCTTGGGCCAGACTGCGGATGCGGTGTCGCGGAGCCTGGAGGTGAAGCCATCGTATGGACGGATCAAGAATGTCATGGTACGAGAATCGCTGAGTATGTCTTGTGAGTCAACGGGATCTGAGCTTTGCTCAGCGACTGTGCCATCGAGGAGAGGAGCTTGCTCGCCAAGGAGCTTTGAACCACGTTCCCCTTCATCTTTTACCATTGCCACGGTAAAGGGGTGACTTTCCCAGTATCGAGATCCGTTGAGAACATGAATGTAGTAGAATGTTCCTGGGGCTGGTTTGTACAGACCGCTTGACCACGGAACGACAAGCCTAACAATGTTGGAGGACGGATGGTAAATGGAAGTGGCCCAGGTATCCCAGAGCTTTGGGTTGAAGGCTGCGATGCGAAGAGCGCGGATGACGCGGTCGCCGACCCAGATGAAGCAGGGGACCCAGAAGAATACGTCGTATTCGCCTTGGAAGATCGAGACGTGGCTGATTTGTTAGACAAGACTGGGAGTGATGAGAGGGCTAGACTTACGCAAGCATTGTGATGAGGAGGATGATTGACATGACGATGTGTACGACCAAGAACAGTTCGTACTGCTGACGTCGGATCCAGTAGAAGGATGCTCCGACGAGAAGGGACATGACGATAGTTGCCTGGACGCGTTAGATGAAGTTGCAAGCAAACGATGGGAGGAAACATACCACTTCGCCAACCCACCAGAACATGTAGTTCCACCAGAATAGATAATACTCCCAGCCTCCCTCTAGCATAGAGTTAGCATACTAGCAGGACTCCAAGCCACGGTATTGACGAACCTAAAACAATCAACCAGGTATAGCCAATGGAGTGGACGATCGCTTGAAGAGTTGCAATTCGAGCAACCCAACGATGAAAGTTGTTATACGTTCCAAAGTCCCAACCAGTCAGCCACATGAGAAGATTGTTCCTCATTCCAAAGAGCCAAATGACTGGGAAGTTGGCCCATGAGATGATACCCGTGCGGTCTGAGACATAACGAAGAAGCTGTTTCGCCGTCGATGGAAAGCTGTAGCAATGTGAGTCCCAAGCAATATGACCCAAAGGTGATTGGAACTTACTACATATTAACCGGCACGATTTTGTATCCGAGGATGCTCAACGCGATGTTGAGAAGCAGGAAAGCAAATAAGGTCCAAGACTGGATCTGGGGAGGGACAGTTCCCCAGCCGACTTTTTGCGCGCATCGGTCTCCGAGAAAAGCCGGAACTGTGATTCGGTTGAGTGCCCAATTGTAAAAGTTCCAAAGTCGCCCGCCGGACTTTGGAGAATAGCTGCGAACCATTTGTAGATTGGCGATATGAAGAATAGCATGATTCAAGACGCCGATAGCTACGACGACGATCCAGAAGGTGATCATGGCGCGTCTATCAATGTTTAGCACTCTGACTGACATACCCGAGGATTTCCTTACCCGTAGACATCATGGTAAGTGTACGTATACGCCACAGAGTCCTGCATCACAATCAGTCCCGTTCAAGCTTCACTCTCAAGTAACCTACCAAAGTATCCCACCAGATCCCAAACCAATGCTCAGAAGGAACAACAACCTCTCTAAACAAAACCCCCTCATCCGTCTCATTCCGCTCAAACCTCCTCACCCTCTCAACATCCTCAGCCGTATAATTCGAAATCACGTCAAACGGCGGTAAAACAATATGCGCCTTCTCCCGACACGTCTCATTATACGACCCCAGCCCAACCTCTACCGCCCCCGGCGTGCAATAAACGTCAAGACACAAATACAGCGATAGTATCGCTCTGGGGCTGTAGCAGGTCCTCGTAAAACCCGTTTGGTTCCGGAGCACGTCGTCGAAATGCACGGGCTTTAGGCACGCGAAACACGCGTCGTAGCATACCCGCTCAGGAGATCTGTCCTCTGCGGCAAGACAGAACGTCCATAGTGAGAGGTTGATGAGCAGCGCGCTCAGAGGGGCTGCGAATTTCATGGCGCCGCCGTTGGGGCTGATTTGAGGTGAGGAGAGGCAGGGGTTTAAGTTGAGGAGTTTATCAGATCTAAAACCTTGATCAGATAAGAGCAAAAGATCACGTGTGATGGTGGGGCTTGGAACGTTCCCCAGAACCTTGATCCTAAGTGACAAAAAGACTTAGGTGATTTTAGTCTAAGCTAAGGGGGTCTTTTACTAAATTTATTTTAGTACCTCTTTCTACATCTTGAGTTTTCTTGCTCCCTAAGGCCATGATCCGATTTTGCCCACTACACTACACCCATTAGGAATAGCTTCGTTTACTCTTTTAACGGGTTTCAGCCAGCCCAATTGCCGAACTCAAGCGAATCTTCAAAATGCACTCCATGAACAAGCTTCACTTACTCCGTACTGGAAACCAGAATCATATGTGCCCGGTACAAAAAGTCAAGCATACTTACACCTTGCGCAAGGTTTGCCTAGGCATATATATACTTTACGTCACAGGTCTTAAATGCAAGGGAAGCTTCTAGCTCACCATTTAGATATCTTACCAAAGTTTCCGTCCAATTACTACCGTGGAAATCCCAAAGTAAATCCTAAAAAATGACCCATTCGTCTGTTCAAAGTTAGTGTTTACACACCAAAGTGTAATGCAAAAAGCCCACCCAGTGGCTCTATAAATAATGCTAGACACAACACCTCCCTCGTCCTCTTTTCACCTGATGTTCTATGCATCCCTAGAAATCGCCATGAAGGGCATCGAGCAATGTTTCAGGCTTCAGCATCATCACTTGTTGCCCTGGGCTCGACGACAGGTAAATCGCCTTCGACCCAAAACTGACACATCCCGGGTTCCTTTATTTGACAATAACGAGTCAACGGCTTGTCAACTATCTACGTCCGAGCATGCAGAGACAACGGTGTCTCTTCAGCCCCTAGAGTCTCAACATTCCCCGATGCAGACTTCATCGCTGCTGCGCCTCCCACGAGAATTACTACTTCAAATCATGGCCCTTTTGCCGCACAGTTCTCTTTACATGATCCACCAAACCTGTGGCGTCTTTCGTCATCTGTTAGGCCGGTCTGAATTCAAGCCGTTTCGACTGGAAATGCTGCGGAGTAACGAAGAAGAATACTGCATTACAAAAGCCGGATTCGACCAGCTGTATATAGTCAAAAGGCTGCTCCGACGCAGATCCCTGTGCGGTCCTTGCGGCGAACTCTTCGACTCTGGCAAGCTTGAAGAAAAGCTTAAAGCTCTGTGGGAACCAGTTCTATGTACTGGATGCAACGCACTCCATCCAGAGCTTTTATTCCCTCAAGGTCGGCGAACAGAAAATCGCTGTGTCGGGCGACTTGGTCACTTTGCTGTCTGCAAGCATCTCAAAATCTCAGGCAAGGTGCAAGAAATGTCATTCGTAAAGGCACTGGAGCGAAAGGATAAAACTATCACATGCGACCATCCTGATCATATTTCAGTCTACGATAAGCATGGCCCTCCAGTCCACGACATGTATCCTGGTTCACCACGACGCAACATATTTCAGCCACATTTCAAATCCATTTCTACTTCTAGAGGTGTGCACTTCGAATACTTCAGGTCTTTTCCCATGATGAAGATTCATCGTCAACAAGATCTCGACATCAGAAAATTGAGACCGTTTTTATTCAAACAACTACAAGAATTGGACGGCGATGGGCTATGTCAGCATGCCTCTGGTCAACTCGAATCTATCGCATCTTCTATAACCCTAGGCAAACCTCGTTGCTTTTTCAATTTATGGAACAGGTGCTATGACTATCGATGCCCTGGCTGCAGCTACGTTTGTCATCAGTGTGGAGCACGATACCGCTGGGTTTGGGGAAAAGATTGTCTCATACTTCGCGTTTGGATGCAGATGTCTTATGATGCCCCAGATTCCATAAACTGGCTCTCAAACCTCTGCTTCGATACTGACGAGCACCCTATTCTTAATAGCAGTACCGAAAATGTATTATGGTGCTCCAATCCGGGTTGTGGTACAGGCTGTGGGGAACGATGGTTGTTGATGGTTGAAATTTTCAAAAGGCACACGGTGTGCGGTCTCTTCCACGACTTTGCACTTTCGTCTCGTTACATGACTTCCAGAGACAAGTTGCCTCTCACACTGGAATATCAGACTTTTAAAGCTGTAGCATATTGGCCTCCTGCGAGGCGCTTCCTGTGAGCCATCAGCTGTGGGGTCTATCAACTCAAATTAACATTTTTCTTAAGTAAGTCCGGGCAGTATACCAGCTACCTAACACAAAGCCCAAGATAAGCTTTGCAGTCTATCTCATGTTGATCACGTTTGCTGCCCCTCGGCAGAGTTTTGGCTATGCGCAATGCAAGGTCATTTATAAGATCAAGTATTTCCTCATTTGCATTGATGTATCTCCGTTGTAGGATAAGGAATAAATATAATCTCAGTTTACAAGAAAGGCATACACGCTAAATCTATATACATATAATCATCCAAGCTTCGGTTTAACCAGAGTACTCAGAGTAAAAGCAGCTAGTAGCGTGCTCAATCTCGGCAACACGGGCGTTGAAGCCAAGACATTCCTTATCACTGTTTCCAGGGCGAGAGTTTCCAGTAGCAACCCAAACAGTCCAAGAACCGTCGGGGCCGTTGGGGCAGGCAGTGAAGCCGCTAGCGTTGTCAAAGTTGAGGTTGCCAGACTTGTCGATCTTCCAGCCCTTTGTCTCGAACGAATCGGGGAGAGGGTTCTCAGTTTCGGTAGCGTACTGAAGAACACCTTGGCCTATATGATATTAGCAACAATCCAATTAATAAGTGAGAGGTGAGGACTTGCCCATCCCGGAGCGATCAGTGTAAGCGCGCTGCTGCTTCTTGCCGGTGTTGTAGAGATACAGTTCACCCTCGCTCAGACGGAAGACAGCTGATCCATCAGACTTGCCAGAGCAGGTAGCGTTCTGCTTATCCTTGGGTAGACCAAGCAAGAAGCCGCTCTGAGTGGCGCTGAAGTGTGTGAAGTGGATAGGGCTGGCGGAGCGCAGGGCGACGAGGCCGAAGGTCTTGGGGACGGGAGAGTTGCCGGTCTTGGGGGGGGCGGTCTTTGTGCACTCCTCTGCAGGGGCGGCGGCAGCGAGGCCGAGGAGGGAGGCGGCGAAGAGAGTCTTGAACTGCATTTTGATTGATGTTTGGTGGTTGGATGTTGGACGTTGGATGTTCGGATGGACTGGATGGATTGGAGTGAGAATGGTAGGTTGAAGTGATTGGGGTGGAGGACTTATATAAATATGAATACGAGGTCCCAAGGGATCTTCAGTTGATCTTTTGACGAATGAGGAGTGCAACGGCAGTTATTGACATCATTTCAATGGAGGAGGAACAATCCCTGTCGTGAACTTGGCCCTTTAATGTCACCTACCGTTACATCCAATCACAAACTGTCGGGTCTTTCGGACTGTTTCACATAGAAATTCTTCCGCCAGAAAACTTAGGCTTCTAATCTAAATGACAAAAAGGTTTAGGTAGCTTTCAGCCTAATTATTTTTGGCACCTTGACTTACGGCCAGAGGCTAGCTGAAAAACAAAAAACCTCGCCACTTCACTGCCTCCCCGATACGAGCTCGAGAACACATGATGGGTTTCCATCTCGTAAAGCACGGCATATGTGCCGAGGATCGCCAGTAACGTGCCAGTAGAAATATCCCTGCATTGAATAACAGAACAAACCAGATGCTGCTATGGGCTATTAATACCCACTGACGTAGGCCGAGATCGATGCGAGATCCACTACGGCTAGCGGAACGGAAGCTGATGAAGGATCATTTGCCTACAACCGTCATGGCATTACTACCAAATAGGTACGGAGTAAGTCAGCTGAGTTATTTCTTCAATTTCTGAGACTGCTTCTAGAATGTATTTCGCGGGTGGTTCAACAACGTCGCATGAATTCATTTCATCGCTAAACTCTAATCCAAATGAGGCGCTGATCTATTTCTCGACCACGTCACACAGAGCCTAACTTATCCACAGTTTAAAAATAGAAACCATCATGCATTTCATTCTATCGACCGTTGCACCAAACTCCAGCCTTCGTATTTCTTCACCGTTCAGCCTCAACAAAACACCAACATTCTATCCTGACCGCTAATTCTTGGTCAATTCCTCAATAGTCTTTTCAAAATCCTCAGGTTCCCTTCCCAATATCTCCTTCATCGTGTTCGTTACACCAGCTGTTTCTCCTGCGCGGATGGCGTCCCATGCTGTAGCCCACGTCCTGGCTTTCTCTTCTGTTCCGAAGTATTCTTTGATTTGAGGGAGGTTGATGTACTCGTCCACGCTGATTTCTTGGATCTTAAAGTCTTTTCCTGCGGCGCGCGATAGGACTTCGACGGTCTCTGACAATGTCCAGGTTTTGGGACCGGTTAAGGTGACGATCTGGTTGGTGTATTTGAATGATAACGGTGCTTTCGCGTATGAAGCGATGAGACGGGCAGTCGCTTCTCCAAGTTCATCTCTCTTGACCCAGCTGACGCCAGGTCCACTTCCATCGTGCGGAATGAGAATTTTGGACGGGGGGTTCTTGAGGTCGAGGAATGAAGTGTAGATGGGGAATGACTCGCTGTATAGACCCTCACGGATACTCGTCCACGTAAATCCCTCCGTAGCACTCGCAATCTTTCGCAGATGCGCCTCACTGTCAAGATGAGCGCCCATGACTTCAGCCTTCGTAGTACTCTCATTAACCGACGCGAATCCAAGCGACGAGTAGAAAATATGCTTCACTCCAGCTTTAATCGCTGCATCAAGTGCTTTAGTGTGCACCTTCGTCCTATACTCGTGAACATGGCTAGGATACGAGATCAAAAAGAGCACATTAATCCCTGCAAACACAGCTTCGAGTTCCTCAGCGCTAGACTCGTAAGAAGCCTGACGAACGGTAGTTCCATTCTCCACGTATTTCTTGGGAACCTTTTCGGGATAGCGGTTGATGAGCGTGACTTTGTCGTTGGGGACTTGCGAAAGAAGATGAGTGTACGTGCTGGTGCCAAGGGCTCCAGAAGCGGGGAAGATTCCGATTTGCGTCATGTTGAATCTCGTATTTTCTTAATGACGATGAAGTGAATTGATGGTGTTGGAATAATTACAATTTTGTATTGAAGTGAGGAGTTATATCATATTTTATCTAGATATCATGGAAATCTGCGGAGGTGAATCTTACTAATCGACTTGCTCAATATGACGTGATGCCATCCATTCCGAGAACTCCATGGAGTTTCTTCACTAAATGCTACCCTACTGCCCAAACAGTTCTAGGCCTTCTTCTCAGTTCTCTTGAGTTTAACATAGTTATACCATATCTCCAACTTGAAGTCTGCAAACTTTGTGACAAATTCCTCAACGGTGATGTTGATGAACTCTTCGAGAAATGCTTCGCCTCCATCCCAATCTTGACCTCGTGACTTCTTCAGAACGTCGACCCAGAACCAGCCTGAAGCCGAGACCACGTTATTAATGGCAACTTGGGCATATTCCTTTAGAGCTTCGTCTTTCTTGCTTTCGTCGGTCTTGATCTTGTCCTGGTAAACATGCCAGGCTGGCTGCACGATCAGCTTCGGCTCCATTGACTCCACCTGCCATAGCGGTGCGACGGCCTCATCCTTCAAAGCCGCTTCGATTTCCTTGGGAGTACGCTCATGACCTGGGAAAAGAGCCATCTGCATCAGCTCGGCTAATGCCAGCTTCCCCTCACCGACCATTCTCATCAATCCAGCTTGAAGGACTTGCGATCCCGGCTTCGAAGGCGTACTCTCCCCTTCAGGTGCCTGTCCTCCAATAGCAGCAATTAAATACCCTCCGCTTCGAGTCTCCTTTGCCCTAAGCTTCGGTAGCTTGACGAGGTCTGTATGCGCTGCTGCAGCAAGTGCTTTGTGACGAGCAACTGCGAATTCAGCTGGGGATGCTGTTGCGTCGAGGCTAACAGCAGGACTATTCTCCAGATAATTGAAAGAGGACCAAGAGAAGCCAATGTCGGCTTGGCCCGTTGGAACTACCTGCTGATAGAATCCCAATGGAACAAGACTTGGCACGATCTGGATCGTACTGTCTTGGTTTGTAAAGTTGTCGGAGACAGTCTTTGCCAGGGTTCCAAAGTCATTGAACGGGGTGTCTTCGAAGATTAGAGAAGCAACAGCGCCATCTGGTAAGGTCGAGATGGCCTTCTTTACAGGTTCGATGCTTGAGAGCGTCAGCAAGGAAGAGTGAATTTGGGGCTCCAGGCTTACGAGTTGGCGCCCTGAGCAGTTCCATAGTCAACGACAACCAGATTGTCTCCTACCAGAAGTCAGCATCGTTTTAATTAGTATGAAAAGACCGGTAGGGTATTGCTTACTGTCTGAAAAGCTGGGGATCAAGTCAAGGCCGGCTTTCATAGCTGCATTCTGAATCTCGGAGCGTTCATTGTAGTGCTTATCACGCATAGCAATGCGAACAGGATTCTGAGTTGAAGCCATACTAAATTCACAATATCAAACTGGTGTCACCTAATTCAAATCCTCCAGAATAAACGACGAGGCATTATCTCTCTTTATACTTATCCCAATCCCTTCGGACTCGGACTTGGTTGATGCGAAAAGTCACACGAATAAGCACTACGCATGCAACCCCGCTGCTTACCCTCCTTGTCACACAAATCACACAAGATCTCAAGCAGAAAGGCACAGGATTGTGAATCCTTCGGAAGGATCGGCACTGATTGGTCGTCTCGCCATTCGGGGAGCAGTCGAGTCGAATTTTCGCTCGTTAGAAGTGAAATGCAGGTTGCGTGGCCCAATGGCAAGGCGTCCGAGAGTGGATCGGAAGATTCTGGGTTCGATTCCCGGCGTAGCCGTGATAAAAGACACGGGAAAACATCTGATTCAAGGACCTGACTAGACTCAATGTTTTCTTTTATATATTTTTTATACTTTGGCCTGATTTGATTTGCAGGGTGAGGAGTTATTAATCTTGATACATGACGCGAGCAATGCTAAAGTGAAGCTGGTCGCATTCTCAGAGGCTGTTATTGTTTTGGCATAAATCACAATGCAGGCTCATGATCTTTCAGCCCTATAAAAGAGGATCTTATTATTTGGCTATCGGGCTGATAAAATTTCTCTTGTTGTCATAGAGGTATCTCGGCTCACGGCCCTGGCTCCCTTTCATTCCATTCCCCAATGTCCCATAGCGTCTCCCCATTGTACAAGACCCCTAGAAAAGATGGTCAGTAAGTAGAGCATATAACAATAAAAATTTGTATCACTTCAACCTCGATCTCAACAAGATTTACTTACGCCTTATTTGGCAGGAACATTCTAGGCCGTAGTACTATTGGCCGTAGTACTATTGGCCGTAGTACTATTGGCCGTAGTACTATTGGCCGTAGTACTATTGGCCGTAGAACTATTGGCCGTAGTACTATTCTTTTCAAGTCCGGGTGGGTTGCAGCATTTTATAGCTTCATCAATCCGTTCTCTTCTTTTCTTCGAGATTTCGGCTAGGGGTTTGCCTTCCGTGCCTTTGAGTTCCTGGTTGCAGTTCTTTCCGGTTTTACTCAATTCGCCCTTGAGCTTCTTGCAGCATTCTTCAGTCATTCGCCTGTTGGGTTTCCCTTGCTTGCTGGAGCATCTCCATGTTATGGTCTCTCCCCTGATTTAAACTTTCAGCCACAAGTCTCAACTGCGAGTAACATATCTAACTCACCTCCGTCTGCATGCTTCTCCTGAAGAGAGAAGAGTAGTGAAGAACAAGATCATTAGCAGGGAGAACTTCATCTTTGGTCAACAAAGTCGGGGCTGGGTTTGAAGATGAGGTATGTGGATGGAAACGTGATGCTTTAGGTGATGAACTCCGAGTGACAACTGTGTGGGTACTTGTATACTGCCTGAACAAGGTTCGGGAGAGTGTTGTTCTGATTTGATAGCCCTGACAGCTGATGCTAATGTCGTGCGCTTGAGTGAAGTAAACGGGACCCTTTAGTAGTTACGATCTGAACAACGCATTCGAAGTCAATGGCCAGTGAAGTCGCACAATCAGACCACTAGGGCGTCACGATGAGTCATGATACGACACTCATCGCGTCCTTAATTGGTATTGACAGCAAGGATAGATAACCTTATAGCCACTGATCAGCCGGGTAGACAGCACAAAAATATAAGCTTTTCTGTTAACCTTGTTGGTTTGAGTGGAATTAAGAGAATTAAACATAAATAATAGCCAGTGGCTGAAATATAAGTAAAACCTGTAAATGTCTGGAAGATGTTTCTGTATAGCCGATCCTGATTCAGGAGTTCTCATGCACTAGAGAAGACAATATTTACATGGCTTCAAAAATAACAGGCTTTATAATCGGTAATCTATCAAGTGTTGCGTAATCTTGCTGTAATAAGGTTTTGAGGCTGAGGGTAAAAGGCACAAAGATACAATACAAATTAACACAAAGGCAACTAAGTTCTCTCTGCTGTTCTAAACTCTCAGCCACAAGTCTCTACTGCAAATAACACATCACATAATATAAGGCGTCTTACACTACGGAAAAGAGTGCTTTGCGCAGAGGAGAAGATACTTGCTTCGATGAAACTTGCCTAGAACACTTGACAAATCCAGAATTACCCCAATTCATTATTCCCAAGGCGTGCGTTGAGGATCTTGAAGCCTTGCCATCTCCAACAACAGCCGGTAAACATACAGACCCATGTCGACTTCGCGAAACGCTCTGGCATGCCATTGTCGACCTCGCTCTGCGATTTGCCTCGCGACCTCTTTTCCAGATGCAGTCGAGGTGAGATAAAACACTAGCTCAGGTAGCTCTTCCATACTTTGACTGATAGGCACATAGTGCAGCCAAGGTATTAGTCGAGCGTCGTGCCATTCTTGGAATAATGTCTGCTTTAGTGGCACTGACATGGAAGCAAGTAGCTTGTAATAACGGCCGCTAATACCGTTGCCGTCTATATCAAAGGCAAGCGTTGACTTGAGGGCTTCGTCTTTGTCTACCCAGGATCTGGTGTTGAAATAGGCATCTTGGTCTCTACAGGCTTTTCTCTGGCATTGGAATATGCGGGTGAAGGTTACATCAAACAGCCTTCCATTTAGAAAAGAAGATTCGACATTCTGCACGACACCGCGTTTCGTTCGCAGGTATTGATAAGATTTGTTCGTTCTCAAATTCTGTGTGAGTTCGACAAATCGTTGCCGATGGAAGACCTGCCAATGGGTATCAAGCGCGAATCCTCCAGTAGTTGAGCCAGCCCAGTAGAGGCTTTGTCTTTTTCGGCTCCAATCAACATCTCTTGACTCGTCATAAATGAATTCTTGCTCGGTATACGCTGGGCTGGGAATAAGAATGTCACTCATTGTGGATAGTTTTCCGGTTGAGAAGATAGGAACCAGGCCATAGATTGGGCGAAACGAGACGGGGCTCATCATGAAACCATGTGAGGCGCTGTATTTTGGGTGTTGACAGAGATCTTGGGCTGCGGAGATGTTGGTCACGAATGGCAGGCCAAAGGTATTGATGTTGCCTTGGCCTTCTGCTTCTCTCTTTCCAACGCCACAGTTCGTGGTCAACAAGTCCCATATAGGTTGTCGGCTGTTATCTTCAACAGTAATCCTTCGATCGTTGGGGGAAGATGGTTCGGGAGAAGGCTGATAAATGACACGAGGTTCATCGATGTGATTGACAAGAAACGTCACATCAGGAAGCCCAGTGAAATTGGCCAAGGTATTGTTGAACATTCGCGAGATATGCCTGTCAAAAGTACGATAGGAGTGGCTGCATTTTGTTGTCAACGTTATCCCTGAGAACGTGCAAAGCCACAAATCGCTTCCAGGGAGGCTCTTCGCTCGGTGCATAGCATCAAGAACCTCACTGCCGCTCAGCCTCCAGAACGGCGATATTGTCTGATACAATGAGTCGAACTCGTCGATCAATGGTGAATCATTGGAGCGCGCAGCGTCGTACCATTCCTTAAAGCCTGGTGGTGGCTCTACACCGTATTTAGTCCGATAGTTATGCGACGCGGCCTTGAAGGTTGTGGATTGACTTCTAGATTGTTCCTCGAATTCTTTCTGTGCTTTATTGTACAGGGCCATGACTGGATGTGGTGTTTCCGTGGTGAAGGTTGGAGCGTTCGTTCGCGCGTGATAAATAGCCATGATGTTGACTACATATGGTATTATCGGTAACATAATGCAGGCATACAAGAATCGCGTCGGGCGTATCTGTCTGGGGATGAAACCAGCAATTTGGCCAAGACAAAGCAAGGCACATACAGCATTTAACAATGCTTGACTCTCAAATGTGAAATCGAACGGATCGCACGTTGCTAGAAGACCAAATGTGTCATCATAGTCGGAAGAGTCCATGATGTGTGACGAGCCTTGACTTGGAAGTTAGAAGCCCGTAGATGAATGGAGGGGGAATGTTTAACGTACAGCGCTAGCAGCACATCGCCAAGAAAGTGCCTTTACCAATCCCAGAAACAAGGCGTATAAGGGACTAGCTCGAAGAAGACCAAAGACGGATACTCTGGCAAAACTACCAACTAAAAGGAGTCCAGTCACTCTTGGTGCAAGATAGTAAACCTGCTCTTCGAAGGGATCCAGGTGAGGTAAGAAATAACCGCCCCTTGGTCTTGATTGAAACGAAACATAGGCAATGAAAGAGGCGCCAGTCGCAACGCCAGAAGGCACAAGCCCAGAGTAATCCCAGTCAATCAGAATCAAGGTCAAAAGAGCTGCAATAAGTGCTGCTATCCAGAGCTTACTGGACAGGGGAGCTAACTTTGAGTTGTCCGCGGCATCGCGCCCCTGAGCGTTACGATTCAAGCCTCCCTCTGCCCAAAGGAGCAAGGGGGTCAAAACAGGCTACTCGTTTCTGTTACAATGAGCTTCTTTCAGAGAATTCCCTGAGACATACCAAGAGCTTGAAACTATCCGCCTCAGTTCGACACCCGAATATGACGGAAAGACAACCCGCAACAGCCCACAGCGACAACGCCGAGGGAAGAGTATGCCGAGTCTCACGCCTGGTGGGCAGATCTGCACGGGCTTGTTCTACAAAGGTATTGGCTCCAAATATCATCGGTAAGCATGCCCAACAGATAATCTCCGACAAGAGTTCGTCCTCTCTGCGGAAGAGATAGCTTGTTGCTACTGCGAGAAGCAAAGCCAACGCAATGGAGGTTGATGGGTTGCTGTGGAAGTCTCGTGGGGTAATCATCGTTGACGAGGGATTTCGTTGTTATTCGTGTACAAGGTACACAGATGAGCCAAATGGCATTGCGGATTTGTATCAAAGAGTTTACAAAAGGGCTCAGAGAACCAAAACGGACTGAACAGCAAAGAGGTGACATGTTGGATGTGCATTCCGCTCACGGCATTTCGTTGCCGTGAGCATCCAATTACGATGGTAAACAGCTCGTACCACGGGCACTGTTGGTTCTGTCAAATGTCTGAAACTTCTAGTCCTCAAAAGTACCGAGTTGTGTTGGTTGAGTGCTTCACTCGCTTCTTGTTAACCTCCACTCTGTAGTCATAGCGGGTTAGAAGCACCAATGGGGAACTGCGGATGTCTCCAATTTGGGCTAAACTGTGTTGGTTGTACCCTACAATTAAGAAGGTGGTCTGATAAAAGCTTGAATACCTTCCTCTAAGGTACGGGCCGTATTGGAGAATCCAATCAGATCCGCCTGTTGCACAGGGGCTATCAGCCCGTGCTGGTCCGATTGGAGCATTTCCTCAATGCAGATAAGCTTTATTTTTGATTCTCGACTGCATCCCTTCTTGCGTATCACATTTGTCCACTGCCGAAATAGCCGGACTGGAACCCGCAATATAAGACGGATACTTTGGCTTCTATTGGATTAAATCTATAGGGTTCCGAAGGCCCTTTTAAGCTAAAGGGAAAGGCAATTTATCAAGTCCCTTAGCCTAGGCGGCTCATATAATAAACAGCTTAAGGTCATT
Organism: Fusarium nygamai; assembly: GCA_001262555.1. NCBI lineage: Eukaryota > Fungi > Ascomycota > Sordariomycetes > Hypocreales > Nectriaceae > Fusarium > Fusarium nygamai. The sequence continues at coordinate 94,390 of LBNR01000018.1, read as the reverse complement.
TAGTAAATCAACTAATTAAAACTTAAGATAGCGTTTACGCTGGTAAGCTTCTATATGCGGATCATTTCGTCGCCGCCTTCGAACGGGCGTCTGTGTCACCTTAATAGGTACTACCACATCAGAGGGTATAAGATTGACTTCAGAAGCCCCGAAACTGAGACTATTTCCGAGAAGTAACACTTTAACTTGTAGCTTTGGCGCTCGTTTTATCATCTCCCCAAAGAGATTTTGAAATGCCGTGAACCACGAGAAGCCTTCTGTTGGCGAAAGGCTGTGGTCTATGGTCGCGAGATCGATGACTAAGTATATCTGACTTCTGGCCCGGAGCAATACTGACCCGAGTAGTTGAAGCCAGTCCTGTTCCAAGTTAGCTCGATGGAACTGTGCGCATTGAAGAGACATGGTGCTCTCCGTGATACAGTCTTGTGGTAATTTGAACGCCTGTAAGATGAGGTGTTTGAACAAATCTGTGGTCGAGGCTTTGCCCTCCTCAGCATTATTCTGCGGCCCTCGAAGAGCCCAGACCACAGGAATGTTTTTTGATTGCAGTTGCTGGATTATATTGATGCAGAATTTCCTCGAAGCATGGCGGGCATGATAACCACCTTTAATAATGGCCACTTTCGACTCTGGCGCAGAAGACCAAACTTTAAGCTTTGGCGACTGCCAGAACTCATTAGTCGTCCCACAAAGCCGAGCGCGGTCCTGACGCATCTGCAGCGATATGTTGAAACGAAAAGCTTCCAGAGGATCACCGAGCTTTCCTTTGGAGATGTGCGACATGATCTGTGAGAACTGTAGATCTGAGAGCATTTGGTTTGTGTCCAGCTGCGCGCTTGAGTGTAGAGCCTGGAATGACTCGAGTTTTGCTACTATGGTCTGGTTTGTATGTAATAAGGCGCTCGATTGTGTCGCTTGGAACGATTCTAATTTGGCGGCGATGGTGTGCAGTTTGAAACTGATGTCCCTGATTTCCACCTGGGCACTGGAGGCAGCTAAGTGATCGATCTCCCGCGAGTTTGCCGTGATGTCCTCCATAAGGTCTCGGTATCGAAGCTCTGGAGGGCGAGTGATGCTATGAACGAGATGGAGTAATTTGCCCTCCTGGCACCATTCATGAGCTCGAATGAAAAACCGCACAAGGTTGGCGTAGAGGTTGCTGACTGCTTGCTTTATTCGTTCAGTTGGATACAGGATGGTTATGAGCTCGACGCGAGGTAGTGAGTCTGCGATTTGTGAGAGGGCTTTTGAGATGAGACACATCGTTGCTTCATGATTTTGTGCAGACTCGATCCCATCAGCAAGCTTTCTTCACGGGTCTAAAGAGAGTCTTCTTCAACTTACTACGAGGACGAGTTTCATCGCTCCCCAAGCCAGTGAAACATACTCAGGATGATGCTGAACCAAAACATCCATAATATTGCCATAATGATGAATCTTGGAAATTGTTCGCTGGAGCCACTTTCTAGTCTTGGGGAACCGCTTCTCATCCGAGTATCTCATGAATGAATCGCGAACTAAGGCTTGAATGTCTTGTATACTGCCGAATCTTTGGGAGAAAACGACTTTGTCGCCATCGTTTGTTAGGTCTGAGGCGAAACGGTTTAATCCGTCTTGAAAGGCTTGCTGAGCTACTGGAAATGCAAAATTCCTATGGCTATCGAATTAGTCAGTGGAAATAGAAGTGAGAATTAAGCCTGGTTGAATCTAGGCCTCCTTACGAATGTGTGGTTTGTTGCGCTTGGTAATTCGGTGAATACCAAGTGTTCAGATAATCTGACATGGGTTGATCCATGGCATAGGTGGGCGGATATAGCGGCTCCAAGTCAGAGCTCAATTTCACCTTCGAGGTCTAATCTAATATATTGGATATTAGCAAACTCTTAAAGATCAGGTAAACGAGTGAGTTTAAACATGCACAACTTTACCTTGAAAAATTCACGAAAACTTGCAATGTCTTAGCACAGCCCTGGCATAGCCCGTGCGGCTGAGCTACCTCGTGCCAGGATCATTCATTGTCTGGTTTTCTTATTCGTCAGCTTACTCTGTGTTTTATGCTTGGTGATGTGGCCGGGTCTATCCGTGCCAATCAGGTATCATAAACCCATGAGCATGATTTGTCCTACATCAGGCTGGCGGTAAGAGAGATCGCAATGCGAGAAATCGGCTGCCTCATCAAATGCCCCCTCGGTCTTTCCATTCTTCATTTTGACGTAGATGTTTGACCCGTACCCTACAAGGCCGGTTGCAAGTTAATTTCTCATCTTCATCTTCCTTTTCGCAGCCTTAGCCGAGGCGACAAACTCCATCAAGATTGCTCCAGAAACGGTAGACAAGCCCCCCCAACGGTTGATTGGGCTGGGTTCATGGACTCCAAACGTTCAGCTTCAAGATAACCAACATACGGGGGAACCATTTGAGTGGCCCAGCTCATGGATTCACGCAAACGCTAGGCTTGCTGCAGACGCTTCGGAAAAGACCATAGACGACGAAGAAAGCGGAGAGGAAGAGTTTGGCTTGATAGACACCGCCGATAAGGAAGCCGACAATAACTCCAAGGAATTTGATGGTAGTGATAATAGCGACGATAACAGCGATAACGATAGCGACGATATCGGTGACAGTAGTGCAAGGGAGGGCCACATCAAGACTGCAACCGAACTTGGCAGCCTCAGTGACAGATCCTGCAGTGGCAACAGGGAAAGCGAAAGCGAAAGTGGCTTCGGAAGTGTCTTCGGAAGTACTCTTTACCAACACACTACGGGGATACCAAGTAGCCGAGATCAGGACGAAGAGGAATCTGATTACCTGCCATCTAATCACTCCGAAGACTCTTTTGGCTCAGAGCCCTCCTGGCCGCTAGTACGCCACATCACCATCTCACGGGATCAAACGCATGCCAGCTCCTTCAACAAAGAACTACTTGCCGCGCTTGACCAAGACCAGCGGGAACCAGACTTACTCATCAATCAGGTAACTGAGGGGAAAGAGGAAGAAGGCCACTTTTTGAAACTCATGCTTTTGGAGCAGCAGAATAAAAGACGATTGATGATGGCCATGCAGGAACAGGACACGGTTCTAGGTCCCTCGACTTCGGTCGAGGTTGCCCCAGCACAGCTTGTAACTGCTGCCTTGGAAGTTGAACATGAGACTAAGAAAGATAAGGAACCTGCCAATGCCGAAGCTCCAGTCAACTTTGTCCAGATCGCCCAGCTGGAGCAAGAGATACAGAAGTTACGAAAGCTGCAAAACACACTTAAATCTACCACCTGGCTTGTCCTTTACAAGATTGAGGGCGAAGAAACTACCTACCTTACAGAACCCTCTTGGACCCTGAAGAAGGAGCAGCCACTCCTTTTCAGAGGAAACGAGCCGTTGGCCGACGAAGCTGGGTATCTTAAGCATAGGCTTGATGCTGCATTTGTGGTGTATAAACACTATGAGCCTGGGTTTCAGTCAAAGGATGTCAGAAAGGCGATGGCAGAGGGATCAACTATACCAGTCCCGAAACCGGCTAGGGAGGTTGTTCAGCCTCTTTCTGAGCAGATGATTATGGCATTGGATGAATATGTTGACTCCCTTCCATCGTTCAAGGAGAAGTTCCCAGGCTGGAGATCCAGGGATCCTATCAAGTCACCTTTTCTATTCTGGTACTGCTATCGATCTCCAGGTGCTCTTGAGGGTATGGAAGAGCCTCACAAGAAGCAGATGCTACTTCTTACAGAGTGGATCGACAGAAACTACAGTGAAATGTACTCTGAAGCAGAGACCAAGTTCTCGGAAGGTCATGTATCCAAAACAACGATGCCGTTCTTCATACAACCTGGAGAAGTACTGGTATCAAAGAACGAAAAAGGCATCCAGGGGTACATGGCTGAGTCGTGGCCTGTCAAATCCTATTCCACCACTTCCCCGCCCGACTATCCCAATGGGGCTCCAAAAGTTACTCAAACCTGGTCTGTCAAGGCTTGGAGCTACGGATATGATGGGAAGTTCTACCGCAACTCAACCACACTCCGTATCGATCTTGAGTTCGACGAAGACAACCCAGATGTCAGTATCGCAAAGCTGAACATCCTGCCGATAAGGTTTGGGAGCAGTGAGTTCCGCACCAAGCTCGACCGTCGTGGACGGACTATGTGGGCTTGCAGAAAGAGGAATCTAGTTGCCTACAAAGACACTACTGAGGATGATCTCTCTGGGGTGAGTAAGCAGTTGTATTCTGTTTTCATAATGTTGACATCAGGTAGGAGGGGGAAAGATACATGATCGACTTCAACACATACAAGCAACTTCATTCAGACTCGCACAAGTTCAAGACAGCCTATTCGTCGCTGACCAGTCCAAATCGCACAGAAATGAACGCGGCGGTTATGGAATGCGATGATCCGCCCCATGGTGCTGAGTTGTTTGTCTTCCCCAACACAATTGTCGGCTACAACCTCCGACAGAAGAAATGGCGTAAGAATGATCCAAAATCCTTCTTGTTAACAAAGGTCACCGTTTTATATACTAACTTGGCACCCAGAGGATCTTCAGATCGATCTCATGCAGAAGGTCCTCTGGAACAAGCAAGCTTTCCGACATTTGGTTATCGACCAAGAGATCAAGGACATCATCCAGGCTCTTGTTACCAGCACGTTGGAAACTGATCAGACGACTGACCTTATCCAAGGAAAAGGTAACGGGCTAATCATCCTATTGCATGGAGGACCAGGCACAGGCAAGACCTTTACTGCTGAGAGTGTCGCAGAGCTAGCTGAGAAGCCTCTCTATCGCGTCACTTGTGGTGATATCGGTACAAAGCCTGAAGCAGTTGAGAAGTATCTCGAGTCAGTCCTACACCTCGGTAAGATCTGGGGCTGTGTTGTCTTGCTTGATGAGGCCGATGTCTTCTTAGAGCAACGTACTCTTACAGATCTTGAGCGTAATGCATTAGTTTCTGTGTTCCTGAGAGTCCTTGAGTATTATGAAGGAATCTTAATTCTGACCTCCAATAGAGTCGGCACATTTGACGAAGCTTTTAAATCTCGAATTCAACTTTCACTCCACTATGAGAGTCTAACTAAGAACCAACGGCGAACCATCTGGGAAAACTTCCTCAATCGACTGAACAACCTTGAGCAAGAGAACTTGAAGGTTGAGCCCATCGAATAGCGGAAGCGCAAGTTCGAAGAGAACAAGGGAATCAATTTTGATGACATTGAACGCCATTTAGCGGATTTGGCAGAGGAGCAAATGAACGGGCGACAAATTCGTAATGCGATCACGACGGCGCGACAACTTGCCAAGTTTAAGGGTGAAAGAATGATGTATCGGCACTTGGAGCATGTCATTAGAATCTCAAGGAAATTTGACAAGTATCTGGAGAAGGTTAGAGATAGTTATACTGATGACCAGGTGGCTAGGGAGGAAGGGATTCGATAAAAGGAGAGCCAACTTCTGAGGGCGTTGAGAGCTTAAATCAGCAGAGAACTTGGTCTTAGTGTCATATTCAATTGGTTGTAGTTTGCGAAAGAATATTGAAATGAAAAAATGCTAATTACATCTGGCGGACAGTAATAACTATCAAAAATTATCAGCGACTCATACTAGACAAGGCATCCGGATCTTCTTCCCCTCTGTCAGTAAGTCAGCTGCGCCATTGAAGAGATATCCAAGACCACATTTCATCAAGACACCTAAAGCGATGTTCTCAAGGAGATGGAACGTCGCATAGAGAGAACACTGGATAAAGGAGATGATGGAGAGTACTACCGTCTCTAATTAACTTCCTGGCCCGCAGGTAAATAAGGAGCAGGCCGAAGAGTCTCAGTGTCAACCTGGCATTCGCAATGACAGAGCCCAGTCTTGCAAAAGGAGAAGGCTCTGCTTCGGCTGCTCCAGGGCGGGCGGTAAAGGCAGTTTCTGGTCTGACGAATGAAAGGGCTTTAAACTTTAGGTTATAAGCTTTGGAATCGAAGTAAGCCAGGAGGTAGAGGCCATGGTTGAACTTGATAAGGACAGAGCCAAGATCTTTGGTGGGTTTCATGAGCCTGGGAGTCGAATTAGATGGTAGTCAGGTTAAGTCATGGAGTGTTGACTTCTCTTTCAGCCTGAAGAACAGACGATCTGGCGCACTCAGCACAACCTTTGACTGGACAGGCATTGAGATATCTTTGGGAGTTTGTACAATCGGGTTTGCGGTAGGAGTGATCTGCTGCTCGTAATCAGGGATAGTTGGCTCTTGCATGCAAAAATACTCAAGTTCATCAACTGCTTGTTGGTAAGACATGACGATGTGATGGAATTCTGTACTTATGACTGCCACAATCCAAACGTGCTCACTACCATATATTGTATGATTTGATTACCTTGTGTCACCTTTGAGCATCGTTCGGCGCGCACTGCAGGAGTTAGTCCCGCGTTAGACTTCGCACGATTTGTTTAACCTCTACGAGGCCCATATCCGCAAGAGCCATTGGAACAGGTACATTAAATCATTAGAGCGAACTGGCTCACCCATTCATCCTTGACCAGGCGTCAATCAAGAACTTCACAGTCTCTCCAAGAAGATCCTGCTCAAGATTGGCTATACAGACATCTTTCTTCAGAGCGCTATTAACGAAAGACGCGGTGACAGCCGTGACATGGAGGATGAGGACTTGGAAGATTTCAAAACTAAGTTTTCGACACTTGTGCCTAGAGAGAAACTTGCTATTGTTAAGATTAAATGCGCCGCGGGCAAACGGCCTGATGAGGCAGGCCAGAAAGCGATTATGGGCGATATTTCAGCGACAGCGGTACGTTGGCACAGTGTCTATTTTTTACTACCCCCTCAGATACTTATACGAGTCTAGATTGGTAGGGTTTTTTGGTTGGAGCAGCAAGCGACTGAAGTCTGGCGTCTTCCCTGTTGAAGAAAGTGCAGAACTACAAGTCCCAGAACAAGGCAGCGTTGGCACTAACCCTCCATCTCAGTGGCTACATCCTTGGTTCTTTTCCTGGGTAGGTATTGCCGATGAGAGCGATCCAAAAGCTTTCTCCACGAGCCAGGGCATCGAAAGCCTTGTTTTTGGAGCATCCGAGACCAATTCCCTTATGACAGGGTAGCGATGGGGGACTTCCGCCAGTGCACATGAGCTGACAAGGGAATAGATACGAAACCGCCTGTCAGAGATTCTTCTTGACCGAGAGCGACATTATAGGCACCGAAAAGGACGTCACTGGTGAGCTCAAGATACACTGTAATGACTTCTCCAAGCCTATTCTTTGAGAGACAGAAGTCTCTCACGGTAAATTCGGAATCCTGACGCTGCAATTCTCCTAGAAAGACCTGGAAGTCATGGCAGGAAAGAAATTTGACTCGGAGTCGTTCATTAGCACGCGTAAAGGCAAACTGGACCTCGATGGATTCAAGGAACAGATGCTGTACTTGCTCGTGACTTTCCTTTCATTGTGTACTCGATTCATTACGATCTGCGAACTGGTTTCAGATCCGTTATTTTCTGTTTTGATAAGATGCAGTGTTTGGTGCCTTTCTTTCCGTCGGCCTTTTTACATCGAGCTGAAGCAATCCTGGATGGTTTGGTTTTCAAGGGAGTTATATAATAAAGCAAAGAAACAATCCGGGGCCTTTAAGTCTAAGATCTAAGACTCTAAGTAAGCTCAAGGCATCCACTGGATATCTGGTATCTCTGGGTCGAAATTGATTTACTGAGTAATTTAATGGTTATGTAACAAGATCTGCAGATCCACTGGGCAGAGTTTGCAATCTTTTTGTCTTATCAAGTTGCGTGTTGATTAGGTGGGAGAAACATCATGATACCGAACTCCGGTGTCGGACCGAGATGCTTGTGCGCCCTTTTCAATGTCATGACATTAGCTCGCAGCCATCTTGACAAGATAACATAGTAGATAGCTATATACCGGCCGACGATCCGACCGAGATCCGTTAGTATGAATATTATAAAACAGCCAGTAATCGCCTTGAACAATGCAGATGGCATGTTAACACCAGAATATCAGGTTATCAACCAACAGGGACCTTCAACATGGCATCCAACAACTTCGTCCTCACAGCAGAAGCTCACTCTCAAGCCCTACCCAACTTCCATTTCTCAACACAGGCCGTCCACGCAGATGATTTTGTCAGTCCTCATCGGGCCATCGCCCCGGCTATGCACTCCGCTGTGAACTACCGCTATGCCCGCAATCCCGATGATCTCGTTGAGATGGAAAACGACGATGTACTTCCCCAGCCCTCACCAATCTTCAACACAACTAACATTCATAGCCAAATGCTCCATTCGACTCACACGTTTACTCTCGCTACACAGCCCCCAACTACAGCAGACTAGAAATCGTCCTCAAGACCTTATTCAAAAACCCCGTTGTATCATACTCCTGTGGCGTCGCAGCGTTTCACTCAATGCTGATCGCCATCAATCCCAAGAAAATCTTCATTTCCGATGGTTATCACGGTGTCCACGCTGTTATCGAGCTCATGACCAAGCTCAACGGTTTAAAGAAGCTTTCGCTTGATGATCTTGATCAAGCAGGGCCAGGGGATATGATCCATATCGAAACACCGCTTAACCCAACAGGTGAAGCGAGAAATCTTGCGTTCTTTAGTAAGAAGGCTAAAGAGGCGGGGGCGTTGCTTACGGTTGATGCTACGCTTGCGCCGCCGCCGCTGCAGGATCCTATTCAGTTTGGGGCGGATTTGGTTATGCATAGTGGGACGAAGTATATTGGTGGACACTCTGATATGCTCTGTGGTATTGTCATTGTTTCTCCACAGCAGGTTCAATCCGGGTTGGAGCAGACATTGAGGGACGAACGAATGGTATTGGGGAATGTGATGGGAAGTCTGGAGGGTTGGTTGGGTATCCGATCACTGCGAACTCTTCACCTACGTGTGATGCGTCAGTCCCAAACCGCCGAGGCACTAGTATCATGGCTCAACGCCGGTCTCTCAGACTCATCATCCGTCATCGGGCGTATAGTCCACAAGATCGCACACTCTTCTATCCAGCAAGACGCAGAGTGGCTGAAGGGTCAAATGCCAGGTGGTCACAGCCCCGTTTTCAGTCTATGGCTGAAGACCCCAGAGCATGCGAAGCGGTTGCCGAGTAAGCTGTTTATCTTTCAGCATGCTACGAGCTTAGGTGGTGTCGAGAGTTTGTGTGAGTGGCGTGCTATGTCGAGCCGTGGGGAGGATCAGAGGATGTTGAGGATTAGTACTGGAGTGGAGGACTTGGAGGATCTGAAGGGGGATTTGACGCAGGCTTTTGAGGCTTTGTTGGCGGAGTTTCCATGAATCATGAGATGTGTTGTTGCTAATGAAAGGATATGATGAAGAGTCATGAAGCTATGAGGATATATATCGTCTTCTTGATTTCAGTCGAGCAGATACGAGATGTAATCTACCAATTCCAGAGCACCGGATGTGTTTTATTTCGTTGTGTAAGAAAGGGGACAACAGAGTTGATATCAGTGTGCCAAATACAGTACTTAGGTAAAGGAGTTCAGAATTATACATACTAAACTTACCCGAGTCTATTCGTCGCTTAGGATCGGAGCCTGAGCTTTTTGCTTCGCGTCTTTTTTCTCTATTAGATCCCGAACGAGCAGCATCTTCATGTTCCTAATCATTCGGATACAAGCCAGTAGTTGCAGATGTCTGTGTCGCTTATCACCATGAGGCCATCAGTAATTATCCATGGGTCATCAGCTAGCTTCGCAGTCCGGATTCGTGAACTGACCTTTATACACCTTTTTCCAACATAAACCCAACCTAAAAAATCTGCTTAAGGTCTTCTGTCGGGTTTCCGCAGAGGTCTCCGTACTATAACTCCATCGTTGCCAACCCTGAAGCAAGCCTGTAACCCCTAAAGGACTCTTCAGCCTCACGATTCCTCAGTACAGATCAACTGGTCAAGACCGACTAAAACCCGTCGCATCTCGTGTTCAACAGACTTTCGTTCCTTGGACATATCTTGATCCAATCTTGCCCCCGAAGCATCCGAATGGCTGGATCTATCCGGGTCATCCGGACGCGCCACCAGATAGTTCCCACACACCCAGCTGAGTTTATTTGAACCACAAAATAGTAGATTTTGCACTGTACGGACTGTTGAAATTAATTTATTGGTCTGCAGTTCAATAAATCCTCGCTGATGGGGATGTTATTACTGCTGTTTGACTGCCTCGAGTGACGAGTAGTTGAGGAGTAGCATCTGTGTTGTCGGGGTATACAATTTCGATTTCGGAAGGCTTATGCAGGATTTTATCGATGGCCGATTGAGTGTTGTCGGGAACGAGACACATTTTTGGCTGCTGTTGTTGCTATTACGATATCGGGGCTGTGACGTCGATGTAGGTCGAGAACAGTGGAATGAATTGAGGATTGAGTGTAATCAAGTTAATAAGAAAATGAAAAGGTTCAGGGATACAAGGCAATTGACATCACAAAGGCAAAGATAATTGATAAAGATGAATCGATATTCAGTCTGTTTCTGATATCTACACATTATGCTCATGTACTTTCTCCTCCCCAGGTCACCACCGTGACCCCCCAACTTTCAGGTATAATTAAAAAAAGAGATAACCTCCTCATGAATAGCAGCAATTGTTAACAAGATTCATAATCTTTAGACGTGGTCGTCGTGCTCAGTCTTGGGGATAACCTTAACCTCACCAGCACCCATGGTCTGGGCAAAGGTGGTGTGAGGTCGCCACTTGGCAGAGGTTCGGGGAGTGGTCTCCTCCATCATCTTATCAACCTGCTCGAGAGACAGACCCTTGGTCTCGGGGACGAGGAAGTAGGTGTAGACGAAGGCGCAGGTGCAGAGACCGCCCCAGATGAAGAAGACGGAGGACTTGAGGTTGCCACGGTTGGTACCGACCATGTAGGGGGTGATGACGGCGATGATGGTGTTCCAGAGCCAGTTGGAGGCGGTGGACAGACCGACACCACGGGATCGGATGGGGAGGGGGAAGATCTCGCCGATGACGATCCAGGCACCAGGGCCCCAGGTGGAGGCGAACCAGAAGATGAAGATGGCGATGAAGGCGATCTGGGCGTTGACAGCGCTGATGTTGTTGGCGATCATGCGGTCGGGCTCGTCAGCGGTGGGGGAGGAGTGAGTGTGGTTGAAGCCGACAGTGACACCGATGATGGCGACGAGGAACTGGCAGATAAGCATACCAAAGGCACCGATGAGGAGGATGCTTCGGCGACCGAATCGCTCAACAGTCCAGAAGGAGAGGGGAGTAGAGCAGACGTTGACGAGAGTGAAGACGAGAGACATGAGGAAGACGTTGTCGATAGCACCAGTGGACTGGAGAAAGGGGGTAGAGTAGTAGAAGATGAAGTTGACACCGGTCCTGGTTATTGTTAGCGATGATCTTGAGTCTAGTGTTGAAGAGGCAGGCTTACCATTGCTGCATCATCTGCATAGAAGTACCGAGGATGGTTCGGCGAAGGTTAGACTTGCCATCCCAGAGGCTGCCCTTGAAGCAGTTGGCCCAGCTGCCGAACCAAGTAGTGTCGGGGATGATCTGGCGCTCGTACTCCTCGTTGGCGACGATCTCGGCGATCTCAGACTGGACGTACTTGGAGTCCTTGGGCTGGCCTCGGACCCGGGCAAGGGCGTCGATGGCCTCCTCGATGCGGCCACGCTTGACAAAGTATCGGGGAGAGTCGGGGAGGAAGAAGAGACCACCGCCGAGGATGACGGCCCAGGGGAACTGGAGACCGATGGGGATCTGGTATGCCTTCATGCTGTCGAACTTCTCGGTTCCGTAGACGACGCAGGAAGCGAGGAGGAGTCCGATGGTGATGCAGAATTGGTAACCGGCGACGAGGGCACCGCGAACCTTCTTGGGGCACTGGTATTTGTTAGCATGGTGTTGATGTGAAGAGGGTGGAGGATAAGGCTTACAATCTCAGACATGTACAGGATAACAATGGCAGACTCGAAACCGACACCGATACCGGCAATGAGACGACCGACAACGATGCAAGCAAGAGCATCACCATGACCAGTAATCATCTGAATAACAACACCAATAGCGTAGATAAAGCAACCAGTAATGACAGTCCACTTGCGACCCATGCGGTCGGCAAGATCACCAGCGATGAGGGCACCAAAGAAGGTACCGCAGGAGAGAATAGAGGTGATGAGAGAAGTGTGGCTCTCGCTGAGGCTGTCGGCACCAGCGCCCTCGACCTGGCGGATGAAGTACTTTGAGCCGTTGACACCGTTGATGTATCCGGAATCGTAGCCGAAGAAGATACCACCGAATGAGGCGAAGGCGCACAGCAGGTAGGCCTTCCAGGTGACGGGGGCCTCGATCTGCTCGACATTGTCGGCAGTCTGGAGGGCGACGGAGCCGCGACGCTCCTCGTTGTGATCTTCAACGCCCATTTTGAAGTGGTGACTCTTTTTGTGAACCAGGCAGAAGAAGATTTGAATGAAGGGGGGGGAGAAGGGGGGAGGGTATTTATTTGTGTGAAGTCAATCACAGGAGGAGAGTGGATGTGAAACAAGCTGTGTTGTTGAAGTGATGAGCTGTGATGAGGAGGAGAGAGTCTGTACGAGGGAGGGGGGAACAGGGTCTATTTAATCTCAGACGAGCAAACTGAAGATATGCCTGTTAGTTCGTGTGTCTCTTTCCAACAGTAACGATGAGAGCATGCCATGCCAATGCACCTTGACACTGCTGTAAGCTGGCCCATCCCATCGCAGCTAATCCAAACAAGGTCAAGGACCTTACTGAGTGGTACAAGGGGGGCAAGGTTCACAAGTTGCCTACTCGGGTAACTAAGGTGAACTTGGCAACCATCGGCCGTTCACGAGCATCCAGATTCTTCTGATCCTACCACTTCTCGCGCGTCTGTTTCTTTGGCGCGACAGTTCATTGAGTGAGGTGCCCATGACCTCGGAGCTTTGCGAGTAGCTTAGCGTAGTTTGGTTAGGGGCCAGACGCTAAAAATGGTCCCGGGGGCCCATGGGGCACGGTAAATGGGGGAACAGGGGGGGCCTAACACGCTGTGTGCACGCCCCCTAAAGTGCGGAGGCGGCCGCAGAACAATGCCATGCTATGAGGTTCGGGTAGTGGGGTGCGGGTAAGAAAAACATGGCAAAAATACGGAGAAACTTTCAAGATTTCGATTTTCGGGCGTCTAAGTGAAAATGCATGCATTCCATATAAATGGCACTGAATGAATAGCATTAACAATAAACAAGTCAGTGACAATTAATCACATACCCTTCTTCCATCTCACCAAACCCAAGGTTCTCTGTACCACAAGTTAAATCATGTGGTGAACATGTCACCGTCTCACAAGAACACGTTCATTTCGATCCCATCAATTAATTAAAAATCATCCATCACGAAGAAGAAAAAACTTGACGCGCTCCAATATCTTGATCTGGGCTGGTCTGGGGAATCTCGTGGGGCGTGCTACGAAGTAAGGCCGAACAGAGAAAGAAAAAAAAGAAGTTGCCCGTGTTTTTTTAGTGGAGGGGAGCGGTTAGAAGACCCATAACGTTAACGGGCCTGGGTCTACAGGGAGAAGCGCCGAGTAATCGCCCGGCCGTTTATTTCCTTGCGCTTGCGGCTTGGGTTCTTTCCATCACGGGACCTTCTACGAGAAAAGGAAGTGTTCTAGAGTGAGTGTGAGATTTATTTCGAGTCAGACGGGAACGGACTTTAATGGGAAGAGGGTTAAACGGAGCTGGCGGTATAACCCATGGAGGCATCGTGACATTGATTGACGATTACGAAAATGAAATTTAGAGATTAGCTCAAGGTAGAGATTTGAATTGCGAGGTGAAGCCTATCTTGATGCTGATCACTGTAACCATATCTGCAAAAATGCCATGCTAACGTTTCCCGTAAGCATAGCGACACCACACACTCATCCAAGCTTCAGCCAGTAATTGGCAGTCTCTCGCAACCCTCCAAAAGCCCGACGCGGGGAAATTCACCACCCTCACCACACTCTACAGCTCACTCTACCCAGTAAAAGGCAGTACCCAGCAGAAGGAATACAAAAAGGGGTCCCACGGGCGACTCTCGGTGGTACTCGAGACGCTACGCCCCTGCTGCCCCGACTGCATGGATGGGTTGTAATTGACCGAGCTCACCACCGCGCAACCCAATACTTTGGGGTAATAGCGTTGTCCCCTTCCCACTCATGAGACCTCACTTTTTTTCTGGTCTGGGGAATTGGATTAGAAACCTCCTCCCCCAGAGAAAAGTGTCAAAGAGTGCCTCCGAGTCGGCGACCGAGATGCCTTGTAGTGGCATGCTATGCATCTGACCCCAGAATCTCCGGATTTTCAGGCCAAGCGACGACTGCGGGGAGAATCGCCGTTTCACCGAGGACTGATTCCTTCGACTTTCACAGCTGATAATTGAATACTCAATAAATTGGTGATGTTGGTGAAGGAAGAACAAGCCACCATCGTCACGAGAACCGCGAATCGTCCTGTCATGCATAATTTCCGGGCCGAAACGTCAAGGGCTGGCCAAGAACAGTTGACCACACCACTCAGAGCAGCAGGGGTGCAGGTGCGCTTTTGGGTAATACAGCGTTTTCTTCCGTAAGAGAGAACTCAAAGGAACGCTCACACGAGCCGTAAATGGTTGCCGCGAATGGGTCTAGCTATTTTTTTACATACTGGATTGAATAGTAGCCGCAATTACCATGTTGGTTGGCTTTTTGTAAATTGATTACCGATCTTGTATTGGTGCATTGTATGTTACTGTACCATTTGGGTGTTGGAGATAAAGCAGGTCAGCGGCGGAGTGAAGTTACACTTGATATTGCACCGAGATACTGGTATTCAACCCAGAGGGAGATGCGATGCTTCAACCACATGATCTGAACCATGGCCTCGGAATCGATCCATTGTATTAACTCGACCCTCAGTATTCCCGTGGGGTCACGAGAACAGACCAGACCAGATCATTGATAGAGTACTGTATGTAACATAATATCAGCCATGACCAAGCAATAACTCCATATAAACTGGAGTATTCAAGTTCTCCCTGAGCTTTGCCGAAGAAAAGCTACCCCTGGGCTCACATCAATTGGCACTGATCCAAGTGGGTCCTCGGCCGGATTCACTCTGAAGCCATCGTGTCAGATTCCCCCAGCTTCATTAAAATACGCCCAACTCCGGGGTTTCTTTCCTCGTGACTGGAGAAAAAAGAAGAATTTTCTTATAAACTATGGTTATTTAGCAATACTCGGCCGAGAATTTCTGAATAGCCGTCTTTCCGAACACGCGGATGTGTATTCCGAATGCAGTCTTGTCCCGCATCGTTCGTTCACTCATCACATTGAGACTGTCAAGTGGCGTTGGATTCCAGCAAGTCATCAGACTTGTTCAGCTAACTTGTTAGTTGAAAGCCTCTGACGGCACTGATCCTTCTTGCAAAATGGGATGATTCGTTCTAGATTTATCGACTGTCTCATTGTGATGATTACCCAGGACAACCATCACTTGTCTCAGATGTCCAATGGTAGCCCACGCCTGCTGATCGACGCTGCCATCCACACCCATCTCGTTATTCTTCCCCGCAACATTCCATCTCCTCTCCATGATTCGTCCATTTGCTTTAAATGCCAAACGCAACGTTGAATCGGTGAATCGGTCTCGGTTCAGACGGCCAAGACATCCGTCATTGACTCACCAGTCACTGTCCAGTACCGTGACGAGTATCCGTATCATGAATCAGATCCATGTTTCAATAGGGTAGCAATCAGTAAAGTAAACCAAAGGGTAGCAGCAGAGTAAACCAAAACGTAGCAGTCGATTTACAATTATGCTTTCAGCCATAGAATTGACTTCTCCCTTGGCGCGCCAAGATCGTCAGCTCTACCCAGATGCACTGTTTATCTATTTCCTGTTTTATAATAGCTACAAGGTCTCGTGATGATGAGCTCCGTGCTCTTTCCGGCTTGGTCTGAACGATAATTCAAGCTGCACGTATCGTGTGTTTTGCTAACGGTGCATGCGAAAATCCCCATCACATCATCAATGGCGACCGCCGCTTTGACATGGCATGATGAAGATCTCTAGATCTTATAGGGCAACATACGAAAAAAAGCGATGATCATTGACAATGTAACGGTTTAGCGATTGTCGTTGCTGGTGAAATGATTGTTGAAAGTTACCCTAGATCTATCTGCAGGGTTGGGCTTTCGTGGGGATCTGGGGTTGGGTTGTGAGTAAGCATCATCGATCGGACTCCAGATTCTGACTCGAAGCGAAATCTGTCATCCACAATGACCAGAAATGATGATCAATTGATCGATATCGAGCTTGTTTTCGCCTAGATGGAGCTCGTTCAGTAGCTCCGGTATCGCGACTCGATAAGTCGTCTCATGAAGCTCTTGCGCCAGCAGCTCACGAGTATTGGAAAGCTTCTATCGCGCTGAGCGTGTCTCAATGATCAATCACTTTCATCATTCAATAACTAACTCTCTACAGACGAAATTGGGCGCAGCAATGGATACGATCTTGGGCAGGCGTTTCTTTTAACTGCTTCAGCGGCCTGACTTAGGAGCTCTCCGAGCATGTCGCCATCACCAACCTTGCCGGGCACCTCGAGCGCGGCGCCATTCACGATGCCTCAGACCACGACCATTCAAGCATCACGATCTTATCTCCTCATCAATGTTGCGAGATCTCCGATCATGCCTACCCCACGCCGTTGCTGAAGCAGCGCTCATGCTGTGGCTATAAACCGCCGCCTTCACGAACACGACACTGGGTGTGTACCGTTATGCTGGGTTCTGAAGCCATCGACCAGCAGGCTGGGTGCGAGCGCGCGGACCGACCTCGGGCTGGGCCGTGTCAACGGTTGTTGTTGACGAGTGTCAATTTTTTAAATACGATGGCTGTGCAGTTGATTTGCGAGTGAACTCTTGTGGATGAGGTTGTAGGAAGAGAGCGCAATCTGACCAAGTGGTCTGAGTTGAGTTGCACAAACTGTCTTTGCTTCAAGACATCGTCAAATACCCGTATCTTGAGAATTGAAAGTCCAACCTCAATCAATGAATCTCTTCCAACTCCGCAGACACAAAAACTCCGCCAAAACACCACAACGAACCCCCTCGAAGCTTCAATCTCCGCCAATGCAACCCAATACGAAAAACTCTCCCCGCAACAATAGAACATGATCGAATGACATGAATGTAACGAGCTGAATAATAAACATCCCAGCGTTTAATAACAAACTTTAAATAATACGCCGTATATAGAAATACCTCCATATAAACGGGCTTTGAGAACCGTTCTGGTCTTTCTTCCGACTCATGAGCCGGGGTCTCCACTAGACTCTTAACAATTTTTTATTTTTATTTTTCGCCGCTCACAAGAAAAGACGTCATTGATACTTATATCATGATGCGTACGTCTTGACTTTTACTCCATGTGATTTCATCCATCGACAGCTTTATCTTCAATCTCAATCTCAACCTCACAACACCGTAACGCAATTACACAGACTATAACGAAATCACAAAGAAACAACCTCAAAATGGCCGAAATGCAAGCATGGCAAGTCGCCCACCCAGGCCCAATGGAAAAAGTCTTCCGCCTCACCACGCTCCCCAAACCAAGCACCCTCAAGCCCGGCCAGATCCTCGTCAAAGTCTCCCGCGCAGCCCTCAACCCCGCCGACTACAAAGTCTGCGAGCTCGGCGTCGCATCGCGCCTCATAACCTCCTTCCCCAAGATCCCAGGCATGGACCTCAGCGGCCGCGTCGTCTCCGTCGCACAAGACGTTACCGATGCGAAAGAAGGTGATTTCGTGCTCGCTAGAGCGTCGCCTACCAAGGCTTGGGGCTCGTTGGCGGAGTATACTGTCTGCGATAAAGACGGGTATAGCGTTATACCTGAGAGCTTGGATCTGGATCAGGCTGCTGGTGTGGGCACCGCGGGGTTGACGGCGTATCAGACTATCGCGCCGTATGTCAAGAGTGGTGATAAGGTGTTTATAAATGGTGGCTCGGGCGGTGTTGGACTCTGGGGTATTCAGATTGCCAAGGCGTTGGGATGCTCTGTTACAGTGTCGTGCTCAACTGGAAAAGCAGATCTGTGCAGAAGCTTGGGAGCGGATGATATCATCGACTACAAGACCAGCGATGTCGTCGCTGAGCTCAAGAAGCGCGGCCAAGTGTTCAGCCACTGCGTCGACAACGTGGGTGACGCACCGCCCAATCTGTATGCTTCATCAAACGACTTCCTCATCCCCGGCAGCCGCTTCGTCTTCGTGGGCGGTCACGTCTCAGCCAAGAGTGTGCTCAGTCTAACGACGAACCTGGTACGACCTTCGTTTCTGGGCGGTGTAAAGGCAAAGTTTCTTACGTATGCTACTGCGAACAAGAAGAAGGATCTGGATCAGTTGAGGGACTGGTTGGTGGACGGCAAAGTCAAGACTGTGATTGATTCGACGTTTGGGTTCAAGGAGGCGGACAAGGCTTTCGAGCATTTGAAGAAGGGGTCTAGTGGTGGTAAGGTTATGATTCATGTTGAGTAAGGATGGGAATTGTGATACCATGGGCGGGCGTTTTGTTATTAGTTGTAGACTATGTTACAATAATGTACTTGTTTGCTTGCGACTGTCGTTATGTTTGTGAAGTGCAAGCTGTTTAGCGACAACGTTGATACGTGCTATCAATGCCATATTGATGCAAAAACACCAGCCAGAGCCTTTAGCCAGACTCCATAGGGTAATGCGTGAGGTGTGCAGAGCCGGCCTGTCCCAATCGTCATCGCATACCCAGTTGAGCCTGGACTTTGCAGAAGATGGAGATATCTGAGCGCTGCGGACTGTGGGGACAGATCATTCGAGCACGATCTGCCTATCTGTGACCAGACGTGAAGCCCAGTCTCAGGCTGCAGGACTGTCGCCGAGTTCCCCGGACAAAGGTATGAGAGAACGGCGCAAGTGTCCCATCAAGGACGATGAGAACACCTTCAAGCAGGGCGGCTCCTCAACTCTGATAGAAGATCCTCAACCCCCCTCCAATCTCACGTCCCCAACCCAGCAGCAAACTTCTTCGCAACCCACGCAGCACCATGCTCCTCATACTCCGCCTTCGTAACAGCCAACCTCTCAACATCCGTATGACACGCCAGATTCGCACCCCCAAACCAAGTATGCGTCACCGGATCCGCCGGCCTCGCAACCCTAACGATACAATCATCCGGCACCCTCTGCACAACCTCCTTCTGCAGCCTCTGAATAAACCCATCAAAATGCGTGTTCCCACCAACAACAATAATGTTGGCTAGCAACGCAGGCCAGAGTCCTATGGGCAGTTCTTGTAAAGAGTCGTACACGAGGTCTGCGAGACCGGGTTGCCGGATCCCAGCGTCGGAGGGGTTGAACAGGATTTCGGGGACGGTGAAGCGCTCGTTGCGTAGGGTTAGGGCGTCTTCTTCGGATTGGGCTGCTAGTTTTCGGGCTTTGGAGTGCCGTGCGGGATCGTAGTCGACGAGAGTTCCTTTGAAGCGCGTGTGGAAATCGGGGAGGATGTAATCCTTGGCGATACCGCCACCGGAAAGATAATCTGGTCGACGCTCGCCTCTCGTTCCCTTCCATGACTTTTCGAGATCGGCTTTGAAGTCGGCGGAGACGTAGCATGATAGTTCTTTCATCTCGTTGACGATGTATGTGTCGTTACGCATGTCGAAGTGTCGCAGAGAGATCAATCGTGTGAGGTAGTTTGTCAAAACCTTGCCGCCGACGTCAAGTCGTTTGATCGCGGATTGTAACGGTTGGCCGCGAAGTACTGGTGTGATGGTTGTATGCGAGTATCCCGAATCGATGACCATGACGACTTCGGCGGGGGTATTAGCGACCGTAGGAGCCTCTTGCGGCGTTCGAAAGATATTCTGCACATCGTGATACGCATTAAACGTCGATCCTGTCGCAATCAGCATCCCGACCCCATCAGCCCATCGCACAGCTTACCTATCCCCCGATAATAACTCTTAAACCCATACTCTTCAAAAACAATCTGATCACAATTCGCCTGCAGAATCGGTAGCCCATTCGGCGGCTCAGCGAGTATCAACCTCGCATCCTTAGGCTCAAACTCCTCCCGTTCAAAGATCTCCCTATCCCAGATTTCCTTCTGCGCCTCCCAATTGACAATGAACCCCTTCTCAACAGGTCTTCGGAACTGTATTTCTCCAAAGTCGCGACATTTTTCTAGCTCGGATGCGACGTAGACTTTGCGCGTGCGGTCGCGGGCAATCACGTTGGGGATGATTCGGGGTTCGGAGGGGATGGTGGAGGAGTGGATTAGGCCGGCTTTTATGGTGGAGGCGCCGTTGTCGAGGACGAGGGTTGTTGATGGGCCTTTTGGGGGCGCGGGTTTGGGTTTGCGTGGCCCGGCCATGGTGGGAGTTTGGGGATGAGAGAGGTGATGATGGGTTTTTGGAGTTGACGCGATGGATTTGGTGGGAGGGGTGTTACGTAAGCCATCATGAGTTGAATTCATGATGTGCACTCATCTTGCTCTTGGCATGAGGGGGCTCAATGCTCACCAAGGATTTGGCTTAGAACTTAATATGTACTCAATTGATTGGCGAGAGATTGTCTAGTCTCTGCTTTGTTTGGCTGGATACAGGATTCCCGATCGCAAGAAAGGCACCTCAAACCCTCTCACATCTCCATCGTCACCTACATAAACCAACACTCTATCCAGAGGCTCACCACCATAATGAACCCAATCCTGAATCGACCACCCAACACAATTCATCTCTTCAATTTCATTACCAGGAAGATCCGTTTCAAATCCTGAGGTGAGGTCAGGCCACAAATGCCATACCTCCTTCGTAACATGCTCTCCATCCAATGTCGCATTCTCTCGAAGTTGACTGGGAAACACTCGGATCTCGGGTCCAACTCCAGGAAGAAAATCGCCCAATGTGAGACCCCATATATCTCTAAGACTGGAGAGGATGTCTGTATAGTTGCGACGCAGTGACGCCAGGATCATCGAGTCCTCGTCCTGCTCCAGTGCTGCCTCAATCAGAACATCCTCGTGATCGCTCATGTACCTCTGCTCATATCTCTTTGCCTGCTCACGCGACGCTTCATCCGCAGCGGTAACAAAAGCCGAAAGCATAGCATTCGTAAGAATAGGCGCTGCCTTCATCGGACCAGCAGTCAAGATGATGATCGCCAGACCATAGTCCTCAATCAAGCTGAGTTGACTTCTGTAGTTCTGCGCACCGCCACTCTTACCATAGACAGTAACATCATGAGGATGGTCTGGTGTGAGGTTTGATAGACGCAGTATTTCCCAAGGCACGCCTGTCAATGTGTATGCATTGCCTGCAAAGGCACTGGGCTTGAGCCAGCCGTTGATCTCAGTTGAAGTCATGTTCAGGGTTCTTGAGAGCAAGGCATATGAGAATTTGGAGAGATCAGAGAGGGAAGAGACCAATCCTCCTGCACTAATAACAGTCACTACTTGAAGGGTAGGTTTCGGAGTGTTCAACTCACGGAGTGTTCAATTTGTAGTCCGAGCCCCAGCTGCTATCCCCGGACGGAATTACCGCTCTATCATCATCGCCAGGTGAAGGAAAAGTATTGGTCATATCCAAGAGACCCGAGATAATTTCTTCAATTAGCTGTGCATAGGTCTTACCGGTATACTCCTCAAGAGCCATACCAAGAAGGACAAAGGCCATGTTGGAGTACGCTGGTCTTTCGTCGGGAGTAGTCTGCGGGTAAGACTCTCTCATCCCTGACAAGATCTCTGAGTCTAATTAGCATAGATCTCAATGGATAGTTATGAGTTCTTTGTACCTTGCCCTGTACAACCCTTGTTGAGACCTACAACACCACATGGCGGATAGTCGCTATCTTCAATCGGGGGAAGACCATACGCAAGGAAGACTTCTTTGAGGAGGTAAAAGTCCGAGAAACCATCTGAGAAAAATCAACACTATGTATTTACTTAGACAGAGGGGAAAACCTACAGTTCGCTGGTGTACCACCCAAGTACGAAGCCAACATCCTCAAAGTCACATCCCTCCACTGAATCTTGAACTTGCCATTAAGCCCCGGAAGATACTCCGTAACCGGCACATCAAGATTCATACCGCTCTTTAGGAGCACATAATCAGTAAATACTTTTGTTATAGAGCCAATGAGATACTGGGAATCTCTATCGAGCTTCTTTGTGCCCTTTGTGTTGGCGGCTGCGAGGTGATGGTACTCCCATATCTGCACACCAGGGTCGCCTTGATCTGCGCTTACAACTGCCAGTGAGAAGGAGACATTGTTGGTAGGCCACCCTACAGTGATTGAGCCAGAGAGAGCTGCGTTAAGAGATTCAGTCAAGTTGTTGGCTGCAGCTTGGAAGATCGGAGACTTGGTGAGAGCTGTTGGTCTTGGGAGAACAGGGCCTTCTGGACGACATTTCAGTTCTGCTGAAGTGAAATGAGCCGTCAAGGACAGAAATGAAACGATTGAGTATGAAAGCTTCATGATTGAGACCTTGTGATAGAGACTGCCTTGTATGTAGCTCTTGGTGTCATTCATCATTCCGACAAAGGAGAGTTCTTATAGGTTCCATTTCATCTCCCATGAAGACAATCAACGACCATTCGCGTCAAAAATACGAAATACGAAACAAACGCATCTTCAGATCCATTGTCATTCGATGCAGAGATCTCAGACTCAAGATCTAGATGATCGGCACGGCAGTTGTAAGACGGCGTCGCGCTAAAGCAAGGTTGAATGCGAGATACGATGCACATCCCCATATTATTCTCTTGGCCCTGCACCACATGAACAATCCAGTCATTCGCTCTCTCATCAGAGCAGAAAACAATCATGTATTCATAATCCTCAAGTTAAATCTTGGGTGTGTCCATGGCACTGGGTATCAACCTCCACCGCACCGCCGTCTCATCCCTCGGCACAACCCCCATATCCTCAACCCGTCTCGCATTCACAAAATCAGGCCCTCCACTCCCCCACGCATAATCCTTCCACTCCCCAAGAGCAGGCCACATCTTTTCCCTCACCAGACTCTCAATCTTTACCTTCCGCTGCGTCGCTTCTTCACCGCCCACGAGGCCTACTACGCTCATCCACAGCGCCCATGTCTCCTCGAGCTCGTCTACGCTGGAAACACCCATGACGCTTACGCCGAGACGGCCTGTGTCGCTGGGATTTATCTTCGTGCCGAAACGTGAACCCACGCGCGCCCAGTTCTCGAGCGCCCACCGGATAGCCACTTCTTCGAGATGCTCGCCGGAGTCTTGGGCGATGCTGGAGAGCTTGGCGCAGAGGTCGCGGAGTTCTTCTGGGGCGGGGTGCCATGCGCGCATGGGGCTGTTGTCGATTCCGCGGGTGGTTAATAGTCCCATGCCGAGCATGCTGGCGTTTGGTACGCAGTCTACGCCTGCTGCTTGGAAGCGATCTAGCAGTGCCTTGTTTCCCAGCTGGCTGTTCTGCACGCAGAAGTTGCTGTACGACATGACAGCGTCTAACGGCTCTCCAGTCTCGCGCAAGATCATCTCTGCTAGGGACGCAAGCGTATCAACTGGATATCCACTGATTCCGACATATCGAACAAGACCTTGATCTCTCAACCGTCGGAGCTCCGTAACAGCAGCGAGAACCTCCTCGGGCGAAACAAACTCCACATCATGCGTGTACACGAGATCAAGATACGAAGTGCCCAGCCGTTCAAGACTGCGACAAACACTATATCGGATCCAAGCGGGCGAATAGTCAAACTCATCGCCCGCAATGCGCCCGGCTTTCGTGATGAGGAAGTAGTTCTCCCGAGGCGGGGGAGGCGTCAATTTTCGCAGCGCATCGCCGAGGAGGATCTCGGAGGGGCCGTAGTAGGGCGATGTATCGAAGCCGAGGATGTTGTGGGCGAGGGCGCGGCCTACGATGTCGGTGTAGGGCATGTGAGTTGGATCGGGATGGTATTGGTGGTTGAACGTTGCTGTTCCGAGGATGAGAGGAGGGATGACCTCTGAGAGAGGTTTTCTTTCGTCGGCCATGATCAAAGATGAGATATTATCGCGAAGTAAAAAGGAATGCGCTTGAGATTTGGATCTTGGGTCCGTTATTTTTGCGGCGTTGGAGTTTTCGGGTAGTGGAGGGGCTCGGCGATATCGGGATCTGATAAAAAAGCACAATATCACAGCACGAAAATCACTGAAGAGAAAAGATTCTCTACAAGGCCAAGATATCTATCACGAAAGAGAAAACAAGGGTCCGTAAGTAATTTCAAGGGTCGCCCCTAATCGAGCGATCTACCGCCATCAAGCGCGATCGCGAGCGTATCTGTGTCACTCTATGATGAATCATTATCAACACAGAGGGAAGTTCCGCCCGACGGACCGACAAGACCAAGACCAAACCTGAAAGAGAAGTATTGGACCGAGTACGTAATTTGCGCATTCGGTTGCGCCATTTGACGGATCTGACCTGTCAAACGCGCACGTTGTGAGATTGAAGCTCAATGGAGGGACAGAGGAGAGGGGATGAGATGGTTTTAAGGTGAGCGATCAGCATTGGAATAATAACAAAGATTAGACGGTGACCCCCAAATGAAACCCCCAAAATGAGTGGATTCACTAACTTGTTCTATTCCCGTTTCATTACCTGTTTCTATCGGATCTACTTTATCTCCGAGCGGGGATGAACTGGGGTGCAGTCAGTGGTTCGAGATGGTATCGTGCCATAATCTCATCTGAGTCGACTTATTCAAGATTGGAGCGGGAAAAAAGTGGTATGATTCCAGGAGCCAGTCCTTATCAATTATTAAAGCAAAAAAAGTGGTGAGTATTCTGAAAAAGAGTCGAGTTTCATCCCATTCCATATTTTACGCCTCGACTCCAAAACCAACCAGCAAAGAAAAATCAACAAGAGTAGAAAATCCGAATACGCTTCATCATGACGCCTCGCTCAGTCCACTTTCTAAGGGACTCCATTTCATATTTCCAGGGACCTTGTAGGTGCGCCAAGTCATTTACTGTGCCATGATCAGATGTAAGGTTGCATTGGGCCTTGGTTGACACATGTCATTCATATGCGTGGTGCATCAGACTCGTCTGAGACCGCGACCTCGACAGAAACACCCTGTGAAGCAAGTTAGATGATTGAAACGAATTGAGGTAAGAATAACATACAGTCGCACTAGAAACAGTCAGTAAAAATTTTGTTACGTGGTAGATTGGGGAAACTTACAAAGGCGCTTGATGATCCCTCATTGTGAATGAGACAGTATCCACCGCCGCACTTTTTGCAAAACTTTTGCGTGCGCTCAATACAATCGTTACACTAGATACCAATTAGCTTCCATATTCAGTAACAGTAAAGGTGTAGTGCGCACATTGATGCCGCATTCCCAGCAGCTTCGCGAAACATGTCTCTTCACATCATCACCACCAAAAGGATGATAACACGTCTCACACCACCACTTATTACACGCAACACAGAACCTATCCCTCAAGCAATCAGCACACCTCGGCACGAAATCCTCATGTCCCGGGCGCGGCGTCGTGGCGGCCTGCACAGATGACGAGAGGATCGGCGGCGGAGCTAGCAGCGGCAGCGAAGAGCAGTGCGTCCCAGCCGTCATGACACCCTCTGGCGCTTTGCCACAGCCCGCGCAGCCACCAACGGAGAAGGTAGCGACCGCTGGGCTGCACGGCGAGGAGACGCTGCAGGACCCAAAGGCTGGTGAGCTGGCGTGGCGAGGACCCTGGCAGAGCACTGCGTCGAAGGAGATGAGGCCCTGGCACGCGAGTAGGCACTGCGCCCAGTCGTCCATGTCGCTGGTGCTGTTGAGGACACGGCCCTTTTTGGACCACCATGCATCAGCAGAGTCCTGGGAATTTTCATTGCAGGGCATGGGGCCAAAGACGTAGACTGCTTTGAGTCGTGGGGTGTTCTCTGGGCGGGAGCTGCGACAGGCGTATGCTAGCGCTGCGCGAAGCTTGCCATGGTTCAGGTTGTTGACGCCGCGGATCGAGAGCATGCGCACGCTGTATGACGGATCATTGATGATCTCATGACACAGCTCAGCTGTGACGGAGAGTCCGTCGAGGATTAGAGATTGAACATCACGAAGAATATCGCGTTGTCGTAGGGTTGAGAAAATGCCCCTCAAGGGCCCGGCGTAAAAGCTATGGATCCTGTAAGCTAACAGCCGTTTTAAAGTGGTCGCAGCGCAGAGGACAAGGGTATAGTGGACACAAGCAATGGATAGACTCACTCATCTTCAGTCAGGTAATCAGAAAGAGTGACATTATGCCAGACTGCGAGATTGCGCTCTGTTTCTTTATGGGCGTCTTCGCAATGCGCTGTCTTGACCCGTGTAAGATCGATGTGACGAAAGGTACCGGGCGTTTGGTGGAGAAGATATCGAATATCGCGACAAGTTGCGGCGAGGTTCAAAAGGCCTGATACTGGGAGGTAAGGAAGGGTGTGACGAAGGACGAGAGAATTGTATAGAGTGTCAAAGAGGGTCAAGCCCTTTGTTTGGATCTGAGTGATCTCTGCGCGCGTTTGGTGGTCGACAATAACTTGGCTCATGTCAGGCTGGCATGAGTATTACAAAAGATTGGGTATTCAATTATGAAGCAGCCCAACTGGCAAGGAGGGCTAATGGGGGATATAAGGGGGAAAATGATAGAGAAGGAGAGGAGGAGTCATGAGGGTTGGTGAAGGATATATAAGCTATATACGGAGTAGACTACAGTACACATGTTGAGACAAGACATGAGGGATGGGCCGTGTCATGCCAGCGGCCAAAGCGGCAATGATTTACTGGGAACAGATTTGGTCTGGGGGAGATACTGCATGCACCGTTTGGGTGGGATGGGGAGGACATGGCCCGGGATAATAGTAGCAGAGATGGGCTGAGATGAGATTGGATTGGCGAGCCAAGTTCAGGTGGCTCGGAGGGTTTGAGGTTGTGAGTCAAGCTAGAATAACATTACACAAGCTTGTTAGTTGACAAGCTTGGATGATCAAGTGGGGGGACCTTTCTCAACAACACCAAAAGAATAAAAGAAAAAAGACGTTCCGGCTGAACCGGATACAGAATAACGGCATGCATAGTACAGCAGTAGGAGGATGTGGGTGAGAGGGGGGATCGGCCCGTGTGAGCAGTCGATGTGGGGATTGGATGCATCGTCCAAGGTGAGGAATCGGCCAGACTGATGATATCTTGACAAGATGGCATCACCAAAACCCAAGGTTGGGGGATCTATCTTATCTCGAGAGGCGCACCATTCAATAGCTGAGCTTTGCGGCGGGAGCTAATGAGCATGGGTAGGTTGCGTGTAGGGGTCCTACCTACTCGACTTCTGTGCCGTAGATCAAAAGAGCCCCCTTTGGCGGGTAAAATGAGCTGTGTCACATTGAAAAGTGTACTGTACAGCTACCCTGATCAGCATGCCAGGTGTTTTGCAGATCTTACATTTCGGCATCCGAGATTGCCAAGATAATGAACCTTTGTTAGTATGAACATCTTTTCAGGGCAATTAACTAGCTCAGTTGCAAGAAAAGCTTGGGACTGGTAGTATGATGATGTATCAAGCTCTGTATATCTCGTCGGTCCGGGGATGCATTGCCGGGTCTCTCATCATGACCGTTTTGAATTCAGCCATCATGGATGGATGGGTTAGGTTGCGCTGCATTTAGCCAAATTCTGTGGGGGTCAAAACACCAACTCTGTTTCACTCAGAGTCGCGGACTTGTAAGAGCGGTGAATAAAAAAAGATATGTTTGTTTCGATCGACCATACAGATTTGCCAAGACGGATCTGCTGTGTGATATGCTCTGTGCCCCGTCCTCATTATACTCTGGAATTACGCGTAGTTTTGTTCAAGCCACGCTGATCACTGGACAACAAATACCACTGGCGATGCATTGCTTGCTACGTGTAAAGTGAGGCGGGATTCTCCCCGGACTGTACGGAGTGGAAACGAATGTCTCGAACAGGGAGAGATGAATAGTCTGTAGTCTAATTTTAACCATGATATTAAGAGTTGGGCATTGTCTGTGCTCTGAGTCAACTCATGATACGGATCTGCGAGATCTAATGACAGCTCTGACACCGAATGCGTACGAGGTGGACAGCTTGTCAAGAGATGCCGGTGTTTTGTTAGTCCGTCGGAGATCGGAAATCCGATTATGTAATGCTCTTAGGCAGCTTAGATCTGATGCGTTTGCCTTCTGGACGATGCTGGAAGAACGTCACCGAAATAGCTGACTGAGCATCGCCGCTGAGAGTCTGTTTCTCGTGATTCAGTGCCTGAGTATTAACGACATTTTGGATTTTCAAGCAAAAAATAGTTCTAATTGATCTTAATTTCTATCTCTGTTTCTCCTGCGACTTTTCGTGCTTGATCGCCACTACGTAATTGCATCTTATCAAACCCCCACCAAATCATCACAGACCCTCACATCATAACTTCTACACATTACAGCCCAATCATGGAAGAGCCTGCACCCCTGCGCTGGTCGAGCGCATTACCCGTGATAAGTCCCTCTGCGATAGCGACCAAGAATCTTCGCGGCGACAAGATTCTTCTTCCGCAATCTGCTCTTGAACAACTTTTAGCTGCAGCGCGATCTCGACCTTCGACGACAACTGCCCGATCAGATCCATGGTCGTATTCCTCGAGCGATGCCGATACCGCACAACAACTACCGAATCCTTTAATATTCCGACTTGTGAACCCGAAGAACAAGAATGCTGTCTTTGCGGGTATCAGGGAGTTTTCGGCGTCGGAGGGAACGTTGGGGTTGAGTCCGTGGTTGACGGAGGCTTTGGGAATACAAGAGGATGAATGCGTGTCGCCGAAAGAGGTGATAGATTTGGAACAAGATACAGTGCAGGAAAGCGAACGAATGGACCTTGACGGTATTCAGATCAAAGTCGAGGCGCGACAACTTCCTAAGGGCACGTACGTTCGACTCAGACCTCTAGAAGCAGGCTACAATCCCGATGACTGGAAACCACTACTCGAGCGACAATTACGAGAAAACTTTACAACATTAAGCAAAGGTTCAATGCTGGCAGTAAATGGTGCGCGCGGGGAGGAGTTCAAGTTGCTCGTGGACAAGGTCGCTCCCGAAGGAGACGGCATCTGCGTCGTGGACACGGATCTCGAAGTCGACATCGAAGCTTTGGACGAAGAACAAGCGCGGGAGACATTACGACGAATCATGTCTGCGCAAAGAGGAACTGTGGATGGAAGCTCTACGGGCGGAGAGATTGATATCTGGAAGGCCGTTGAGGGGCAGGTCCTTGAGGGTGAATACGTCGATTACGTGCTACCCTCGTGGAATAAATCGCAACCTCTTGCGATTGAACTTACTACTGGCGAAGACGAAGATGCGCTCGATTTATTTGTTACACCGAAATCTTCGCGACAACGAGCGCTGCCACGAGAAAGTGTCCATGTTTTTGGGGATTTTTCACCGGCGGTTAATGGGGGGAAGAGGATTGTGATAAGTCCTACGAATGTGGAATTGGAGGGAGCTGAGCAGATCACGATATCGGTGCATGGATACAGACATCCAAACGCCACGGAATCACCGAAGACATTACAGTACTCACTGCGAGCTAGGGTGGATTTACAAGACACCAAGGACGCAACGAATGGGCTATCCAATGGGGCCGGTGAACAAGAACACTCTGCTGATGAGGAGCAGTGCAGTAACTGTCTACAATTCGTTCCGAAGCGGACGATGGTTCTACACGAAAACTTCTGTCGGCGGAACAACATCGTTTGCCCCAAGTGCAAATCAGTGTTTAAGAAGGGCTCTCCGGAGTGGGAAGCGCATTGGCATTGTGAAAAGGACAGTGCTTTTGGGAATTCGACAGAGAGTAAGGCGAAGCACGATGATATTTTTCACACGGAGCGACAATGTCCGCACTGCGAATTTTCGACGAATTCGATGGCTGATTTGGCGAGGCATCAGACGAGCGTGTGTCCTGGGAAGTTGATACTCTGCCGGTTCTGTCATCTCGAGGTTCCCCAAGAAGGCGATCCCTTCAATCCCAGCCCAGAGGTTGTTCTATCTGGGTTAACGGCCCATGAACTTGCAGATGGTACACGGACAACAGAGTGCCACCTCTGCGACAAGATTGTTCGTCTGAAAGACATGGAGACCCATCTCAAGCATCACGAACTCGACAAAGTATCCCGTCTCACACCCCCAATCTGCCGCAACGCCAACTGCGGAAGAACAATGTTCGGCGTCGGACCAAGAGGCCAAGTCCGCCAAACCGCATCCACCGATCAAGCCTCCAACTCCATCGGTCTCTGCTCAATCTGCTTCGGCCCCCTATACGTGAGCATGCACGACCCCGAAGGCAAAGCCCTCAAACGCCGCATCGAGCGCCGCTACCTCGGGCAGCTCATGACAGGCTGCGCAAAACCCCACTGCGCGAATCCATGGTGCAAAACCGGTCGCGCAAACGCAGGTCTTGAGGCGAAGCCTTCCAGCGCGAGGGAGGTCCTCCCGCTGGTGAAGCCGCTGCTGGGCGATGTGACGAATATGGATGCGCCGCTGTGGTTCTGCACGGATGAGGGGAGTCAGAGGGGGAGGAAGTTGGCGGAGATGATGGCGGAGGAGGGGGTTTGGGATGTTGAGTGGTGTGTTGCTGCGGCGGAGGCTGAGAAAGGGAGTTTGGAGAGGATGAGGGATTGGTTGCAGGCTTGGGCGCCTACGAAGTAGAGTTTTGATGATTATGATGATGATGATGTGTTGGGGATAGAGATAGACGGGATAGAGCATGCAAGCACTTTGACAATATGATAAATATGGATCAGATCGCATGGCTAAGATGCCGAATACGGATTTGAAGACGATGTTATAGTTACATTCCTCTTACCCTCCGGATCATTCGGAGGAGGTCAGACAATGGTCTGATATTCTCACCATGATAATTGTAATTCATGAAATCACAATTATTCTGCACACAATTGTATGCATGACTCGAAACACTATCAGTCATGTCAGGAAGATACACGTGAAACAGAAAATGCTTGTTTCTTGATTTTTGACATTCTGGGTTCAAGGATCTTCACATGTAGTGACGGTCCATGACGTTGATGGGCGATGCCGAGTCAGGACTGCAGATCTCTCGAAACAAACAAAAAAAGAACAAAAAAAGAAAGAAAATAAAGAGTACAAGTCCAGGGTAAAATTGATAGTAACTGAGCTATGATGATGCGGGCCTCAATCCGCAAGAGATACAGATGAGGAGAGATATCTACTGGTCGGGCATATAATATCACCATGTTCAAGGTTTACACCAAGAGATGGGCTCTGCCAGGATAGCTTACGACGCTTGTAGGGTTGGAAGGTTCTCCAACTTGAGCGAGTGAGTTGTCAACGTATTCGATTCCTCAGTCATCAACTCAATCATATCTTGCCAACCTTCAACACCAACAAATCTATACCATTCTTCTTTAATTCCTCTTGATATTCCATTACTGAATAGCTTCGCGCTACCCCGCGGACTAAGGTACCTTTTCTCACCAATTTACCCGCCCGCCTGGCTCGCGGGCTCCAGTATCCGATCTCAGCTAAACCAGGTCCAACAGAGTCAAAGAGCAGGGACCACCAGCTGTTCCAGGCTTTTAGCTTCAGCACCCTTCGGCCGTTGTTACAGGCTGCCTCCTCCCCTCCCCCCAACCTCAATTGATTTGATTCCAACAAACGTTCCGTTATCGCTCCACTCTCATCCATTATCATCATCCTTTCAAAAGACTCCAACTTTTCTTTGATCACGCATCAAAACGCCTGAGCTACAGTGCAGAGAGAGAGAGAGACCCCAGGCTGTCAATACCACCTTCTCCATACACTATCGGCCCCAAGCGAGATGCCCTCTGTGGCGACCCCCGTCGTCTGACGCCCGGCCCCTCCCCCATTCTATCGTGTCCCCATCTGCATCAGCTCCAATCCCCATCCCAACCCATCGCGGGACATTCGGTAACTCTTCCTATCGAGACCAAGCTCCTTGCTCTTGTCTCACTCGATATCGCTCAACACAACACAACTCAAACCTCAAACTTCACCTCCTCTACAACTACTCACTCTTTTTCCTCACGATCATCGTTGACGACAACACCCCTGCCCTGGTCCACGCCAGATAAGACCAGCCCAAGTGCGCCATCGCGCCACATAACCCAGCTGCTCTCCTCGTTCTTCTCCTTCACATCTTCACCATGGGTAACTCCAACACAAAAGAGTCTCGTCCCGAGGGCGATCCTCGTCAATATGCAGGCCCCGGCGATCCCTCAGTACGCGAGCATTTACAAACCGCCAGCTCGAGATCGAACCGACGAATGAGCAGAGCCGAGATAAACATCTTTGGTATCGGTCCCAGCTCCTCCCGCAATCGTGAGCAACCAGATGTTCCCTTTGAGCGTCGCGAAACAAAGCAGGAGCGCGAGGCGAGGAGGTTAGAAAGGGAGCGCGTGGCTCGAGCGAAGGAGCGGGAGAGGAGTATGCGCGAAGAGCACGTTGATGGTGGTTATCTGGTCACATTGGGCACCTACACTGGTACTGAGGACTTTAGCAAGCCTGTCGTGAGGCAGCTACAGGTGCGTCCTTTGTCTCGTTTGTTCTTATCGGTAAGCTGACATCACCCAGATAGAGAGAAAGCTTGCGCCATTCTGGCGAGGCCTCAATGATTGGTCTTCGAGCTGGGCCGAGCATCAACTTGTCGCTGCTGCCCGTGGTCTTCCTATCCCTCCCGCCGATGCGCCTCCCGATCCAGAATTGATTCCGCAACCTCCTCCTGCAGAGAACCCATCTTCTTCGAGCCAGAACCTCCAGAACTTGACGGTGCCTATGGGACCTAGGACACTTTCTGCCGCATCGGATCGCAGTGGATCAAACACACCCTCCGGTCTCCCTTCGCCGTCGACAGCTGGAGCGAGCAAGTCGCCTTTCAAGCCTCGAGCCAAGGCTCTTGCTGCTGCCCTCAGCGGTGGTTCTCGAAATGCATCTTCAACCGATTTGTCGCCCAAGGAGATTGCTCTCCCTCATGATCCCTTTGTGAACGGCCAACCTATGGAGGTTTTCCTTTACAAAGACGCTGAGGAGTGCCCAATCTGCTTCCTGACATATCCTCCTTACTTGAACCGCACCAGATGCTGTGACCAGAATATCTGCAGTGAATGCTTTGTTCAGATCAAGCGCGCTGATCCCCACCTTCCTGAGCACCACCCCAACGGTGAAGCTCGAGACCCAAACGAAGGTCTCAACCCGGACGATCCGCCCGAGATGCTTATCTCGGAGCCTTCGGCATGCCCCTACTGCCAACAGCCCGAATTCGGCGTCACATACGACCCTCCTCCCTTCCGCCGAGGCCTTGCCTACTCGGGCGGCCCATCGCATGGTACAGCCATGTCTTCGCAGACTTCACTAAATAACACACTACAGACCCCACCCATACCCGGCCGTCGACGCGCACATAGTTTGTCTGCGAACGCGCCGAATGTTATCACCACCGATCGCGTGCGTCCCGACTGGGCGTCGAAACTCGCATCAGCGAGGAACCACCAAGCACGAAGAGCTGCAGCGGCTACTGCCCTTCATACGGCTGCATTTCTCATGGGCGGAAACGAACAGAGATCGATTCTTCGCCCAGGCCGATTTGGCCGAAGGAACACTGGAAACAACGATTCGAATGCTAGTCCCAGCCCCAGCGGGCA
Source organism: Fusarium nygamai (assembly GCA_001262555.1). Lineage (NCBI taxonomy): Eukaryota > Fungi > Ascomycota > Sordariomycetes > Hypocreales > Nectriaceae > Fusarium > Fusarium nygamai. Next base: position 60,644 of record LBNR01000018.1, on the reverse strand, counting down.
GGGTCAAGCAGACGGTGCACAGGACGACGCGAGCGAGGGACCGGAACCTGGAGCTAGAGGGTCTTCAAGAAACGGTACAGGACGAAGGAGTCGCATGGACGAACTTGAGGAGATGATGTTTATGGAGGCTGTTCGTCTTTCTCTTGCTTCTGAAGAAGAGCGCAAACGTAAGGAGGAAAAGGCTATTCGAAAGGAGACTAAGAGACGAGAGAAGGAGGAACGTAAAGCCGCCAAGAAGGGTGGGAATCCATACAGTGGAAGTGCAAGTGGTGCGAGCGCTAGTAGCTTGTCACTCGGAGGATTGGGTCGACGACGAGGCAACAGTACTGCCAGCAATCTCCGTGTTGAAGCTACAATGTCCAGGGCATCACAAGCTTCGAGCACCCCAGATTCTCCAGCAGAGCCCAAGGCTAAGGACGATGGGCCCGCTGGAAAAGGTAAGGGAGTGGATCGAGGCGCATCTGACAACCAGGCTGGACCAACATCATCATCGAGTTCTCTGCCACTACCGGCTGGACCCTCACGTGGAGGATCGCATCTTAGGCAGATGAGCAATGCCTCGTCGGTTGGGTCTTCAGTCAACGACAGTCCTGTCGGCACATACACAGGGCCTGACTATCTGGGTGGCGACTTGGGTCCTCGGTCTAGTGGACTGAGCTTCGGTGCCTACAGTGACGACGGAGAACGCGACGGTGGAAGCGCCGGATCCGAGCCCATGTTCAACTTTAGCAGTCTCGCTCAAATGGTTGGCGCCGATCTCGAAAACGGCCAAATGCGCCGCGACGAGGAGGGGGAGTCTCACGATACACATGGTCGACCACTCTCACAAGTGAAGGAGGATGAGAAGGAGGATGCAGAGGCAGAGCACGTCGAAGGTGTGACGACTGCCAAGACAGAAGTTGTCCCTAGTTCTTTGGCTGCCCCGGCTGTCATGATCACACCAGAAACTCCCGCGCCTGTGGACGAGGCAGAACATGAGGTGAAGCAACTTGGACATTCTGGCTTTACAACGATGACGGATCGACCTGCTGCAGAACAGAGACACGTTTAGATGGGGGTTTTGTGAGGTAAGAGAGGGATTTTGGGATGCATAGGCTTTTAAACATACGACGGACGGAAGAAGCGTTGTCCGGGGAATGTACTTTGTATAAGAGCACCATGTGTAGTAGTCTATACAGATAACGGGCATGTAATATCTATGCTACAAGGATAATCACAAAGCTCAATCGCTCAACTGGTATCAAATGTTTTATTCTTTACTTCGTGGTCCGCCTATGTCTTCTTAACTTCAACCTTGAACTTCTCCATCCACTCACTAAACTCATCACTCTCCCCCTCCCACCCAAGCTTCAAAACCTCACTAACACCAACCGCGCTCTCGAAACAATCCTCCATGAGGCTATCAATCTCTTCTGCATCAAGCTCGTAGAACGCACCAGCCAAATCCCCAAATTTATGCGGCAACGTCTCGAGAACACTCGCTGCTTTGTCCAGCTTGGAGGGAATGTCGCCCGTGGTGGTGTCCTTGGGGAGTTTCTTGAAGCGCCGCTTGGAGAGGGCTTGGTACAGAAGGACGATCATTCGGAGGCGCTTGAGGGTTGATTCGAGACGGGGGCGGATCTTATCGGGGTCGGATTTGGGGATGGCGGAGGAGGAGTTCATCAGATCGTCGAGCATTTCTTGATCTGTGAGTGAGGTATTGTTCATATCATTGGCCAATCCATCAACATCGTCTTCATCATCCTCCTCTCCCCACTCCTTCAACTCCTCCATAACATCCTTCAGCGTATCCCTCCACTCCTCCGCCTTCCTAACATAAAACCCACCAACCCCCAAATCCGCAAGCTTAACAACCTCATCACACGCATCCCAAAGCTTTCCCGTCAGAACAAGACTGCCCTTGCTCCCACTCCTCTCCACGGACGGTATAACCTTGCCATCATCCGGAACACGCTTCAGCAGACCCCACAGCTCAACAAGGACTTTTTGGCAGCGGTACGCTAGTTCTTTGCGCACGACGCTGGTGTAGAGATCGGGGGTGCAGGCTTGCGCGGCGGTGGCGAGGCCGGGGATGGGGCCTTTGATGAGCTCGCGGATCACGGTGCTGATGGCGCTGGGGGTGAAGGGCTCGTTTATTATGAGGAGGGAGATCTTTGTTGAGTGGGCGCGGATGAGGAGGGATGTGTCGCGGGCGAGGGATAGGGCGTTTATGGAGGTTGTTTCGGGGGAGGAGGAGGAGGGTGTTGTTGGAGTGAGTGGGTTGCGTTGGATGGTGGTGAGTGTTGATTGGAGTTGTTCGAGGAGGGTTGTGGCGGTTGCTATGAGTGTAGCGAGAGCCTTGCGAGACTCTTCATCGTTGGGGGCCATATTGACTCTGATCAGCTGTGGTATAAGGTGGTGTAGGTGGTGATGATGCGTCACAGTTTTGCTGGTGTTGGAGGGGTTTACTTTAGTTCTTGTTCTTTTTTCTCGTCCCCCCCACCTTTAGTGCCCTCTCTCTCCCCAGGAACGGATTTACTTCCGCGTCTCAGATCCTCCCGAACATTTACCGCCCAGGGGAGCTTTTACAGTGGAGACCTCCCTCTGGAATGCTCCCCTGTCCCCTAAAGTCAGTTATAGCTGACCTGGCCAACTCCAACTCCAACCTCCAATTCCTCTTTCTGGAGCCATTTACACAAAAACCACCAGAAACAATGCAACACCCGAATTCTCTGGCGCTTCTGGGCGCTATTTACGCTTTCACCCTGGCTGCTGCTGGCAGTGTGCCCAGAGGTGTTGGCCCAGAATGTAGGAATGCCTGTGATCATGAAGTGAAGCTTTGGGGGAGCTAACAGGTGGTTTTAGTTGCTTCTCACTACCAGGGCGATGAATTCTCCTGCATCACCAACGCAGCGATCAAATTGAGTCTTGACAGAGTCAACGATAACACGTGCGATTGTCCCGATGGCTCAGACGAACCAGGCACCGCTGCCTGCGCCAACCTCGATCCTCTCTCCCCCGAACAACCTCTCGCGGGCTCCATTTCCGGCACCACAAACACCACCAACGCCCTGCCCGGCTTCTGGTGCGAGAACAAGGGACACATTGGGATGTACGTGCCGTTCCTCTACGTCAACGACGGCGTGTGCGACTACGAGCTCTGCTGCGATGGGTCGGAGGAGTACGGCAGTGTAGGCGGTGTCAAGTGCGAGAACAAATGTGCCTCGATCGGAAAGGAGTATAGACGCCTGGAGGATGAGAAGAAGAAGGCTTTGCAGAACGCTGCGATGAAGAGAGGCAAGATGGTCAGCGAGGCTAAGGATCTGAGACAAAAGGTTGAGAAGAAGGTGGAGGATCTCAAGAAGGAGATTGCGGCGCTGGAGGTCAAGAAAGAGGAACTTGCGCAGAAGCACCGTGATGCGGAACAGCAAGATAAGGGAAAGGTTGTTCGTGAGGGTCCTGGTACTGGAAAGCTTGGTGTTCTTGTTGGTCTTGCAAAGACACGCGTCAATGAGCTTAGGGATACGCTGGACAAGGTGGTTACCCAGCGTGATGCTCTCAAGGAGCGAGTCGGTGAACTCGAGGAGCTTTTGACAAAGTTCAAGACTGATTACAATCCCAACTTCAATGACGAGGGTGTCAAGGCGGCGATTCGGTCGTTCGAGGATTATTCGGCTCGTCGGGCGGAGAGCAAGGAGGAGGTTGTTAGTGATGAGGATGTTTTGAGTGTTCTCAAGGAGGATGGGGAGAATGCCGGTGTTAACTGGAGTGAGTTTGAGGAGGGCGAGGGAAGCGATACTGATATTCGTAAGTCAACTCTCCCACAAGACAGTGTGTTCTTTGCTAACAAGTTAGTCTACAACTTTGAGGCTTACCTCCCTCCCCCCGTCCGAGCCTTCATCCACAACTCTCTCGACAACCTCCGCGTCTGGGCCATCACCAACGGCATCCTCGCCGACAACTCATCCCCCGGCAAAGAATCCACCCTCGTCCGCGCCGCCCGCGAAGCCGTCGACTCTGCCAACCGCGACCTCTCCGACAAAAAGTCCACTCTCTCCATCGAACAAGCCGATCTCGATTTTGACTACGGTCCCGACGACATCTTTCGCGCCCTCAAGGACAAGTGTGTAACTCTCGAGGCAGGCGAGTACACCTACGAGCAATGCTGGCTAGGCAGCACGAAGCAGAAATCCAAGAAGGGCCATGGTCAAAGCAACATGGGCAATTTCAAGCGCATTGATAGAGAAATGGCAGATGAAGAGGATAGGATCGATGGGAAGAGTCTGGGTAGGGGTGAGAGGATGGTGTTAAGGTATGAGGACGGTCAGCAGTGCTGGAATGGACCGCAGAGGAGGACGGATGTTTGGCTGGGATGTGCGGAGACGGAGGAGCTGTGGAGGGTCAGTGAGAGCGAGAAGTGTGTTTATAGGATGGAGATTGGTACGCCTGCTGCTTGTGACTTTTCGAGATGGGATGTTGGAAGCCAGCCCAAGAAGCCCAGATCTCGCGATGAGCTATAGATACGGAGCAGAGAGAGGACGTAGAATGTTGGGAACATACAATGTTGATTAAGATAGAAATACAACACGACTCGGGTTCAATGCTCGTATTATACATGCATGCGAATATTTGTAACGTCCAAGAATGAAGGAAAACGTTCCTGATATCAACAACCCCCCAACTCCCGCACCTTTGAAGCAAATAACATTCCCCCCAGCAACTCTCCCCTGTAGAGAATTCTACCAGAAGCTGCACCATCCTATGTAGTGCTGGCACAGATTCTCTAGCTTCGTAGCCTCCATGATCAACTTGTTGACCTGCGCAATGACATCCAGCTCCTCGTTGTTCTTGAAGTCTCGACCTGTGAGTTTCTGCTGCACACGGTCCAGCACCTCCACCGCCCTCGCGTTCTGGCTCTCCACCTCTGGTGCACCGCCGTTGGTCATGGCTTCACCCGCTGAACTGTTTGTTCGAGCGCGTGCGCGGGTCTGGATTGATGGCTCGGGGGCGTTGAGGAGTTCGGAGGGTGCGACGTCGCTGTCGAGGATGGATTGACGACGTGCGCGGACGCCGCCGGGGACGGGCATGGCTGTGTCGTGGTCCGAATTGAAATTGGGGCCGGTTGGGGATGCGGCGTTTGTGAGACGCCATGTGAGGAGAGGATCATGAATGAACTGTGAATGTCAGTTAGTATAAGGTGAATCAATCTAGAGAGAGGGAGTGACTTACCGCTTCGAGAACAGCCATGACGCTCTCTTTGTTGTCTCGTAGAACTCTCATCACGTTCTCGCATGTGATTCTAAAGCTACCCTCAATGTTGCTAACCTCCATAGCATAGGTCAGCATGCGAGTGAGTCGGAAAGGAACCCTCTCCGGGTATTTCTCTCTCTTCATCGCCACCTCGAAACAATCACCGAAATCGATATGAATGATCTTTCCAGTGACGCGGTCAAGCATCAAGTTGGAAGGATGACGATCACCGAGTCCCAGAATATATCCCACCATCGACATGACACCGAGAGAACGAGTGTAGTTTGTTCGTCTCTCAAGCCAAGCCTCGGAAGACTTTGACTTGAGCCATAGAACACGGTACAGGTCCTGTCCCGTGGTGTTGTCGAGGGCATAACCAAACACCTCGACTTTCTGCATCAAGGTGAGGTTATCGTAGTCAGGCGCCATCTGGAGCATGATGCGGTGCTCGATGTTGAGCAGGATCTTGCGACTCTCACGATACTCCCTAATAAGAACGTGCAGGGTGTCGCTGTTGGGAACCCACCCGAGCAGACCGCTATTCTGCGAGAGCGGGATGGCTGGGTAGCGCTGGATGTTGAGGTGGCGCTTGAAGCACTCCGAGTCGTGGGCCAGGAGCGTGTTGCACAGGCCGAACAGCTGCATAACTCGTTCGTCCTGGCGGATGTCCTCGTGGCCCTTCAGCAGGAACGCGTATGACTTGCCGTCGCTGCCGTTGATGTTGAGCTTTCGTGGACGTTGCTTAGAGTTGATAACACTAAACGTTGTGTCAAAGGACATTATCCTCACGATGGGCTGTCCGCTCTTGTATGTGCCTGGTACTGCTAGGTCCAGGTTCTTCGCGTTAAGAAGCTTGGGCGAGCAGTACGTCAACTCCAGGGTGGTCACCTGCGGTAGCTGCCTACTTATTCTGCGGAATACCTGATAATACAGGTCCCACGCCTGGTTCAGGTCGTTGACGTCGTGGCTTGTCTCGTACTGTCGGCACCAATCTTGCGCCTCCTTAAGGTCTCGTCCGAAAGCCTGTGCGAAAGAGATCTCGCGCAGAGTCTCGGGCCCACGCTCCAGAAGTTCGTGAAGAGGCGCCAGTGTTGCAAACATGCCTTCGATGTTGCTATCACCAAAGTACAACCGCGAAGCTTCCTCCAGTCCCTCGTGCCAGAGCTCATGCCACAAGACAGCCACGCGGATTAGCTCATGACTGACGGTGTCAGCTTGAGCGACCAGGTTTGCACTGTGCTGTCTCATGCTATCCATAATTTGAGCTGCAGAACGAGATCTACGCGTGTTCTGCCAGGATTTCATGGCGACAGTGAGAGGGTAGACCAGAGCCTGAGGATGAGCTCGTCCGACATCTGCAAGAAGATTGTGCACCGATTGCTGAACTCGCTTGTTAGGCTGGTTGATGCGGGCGATCAATTGAGGAATGACTTCGAGCCATGTGTCGACGCTGACATTAGCGAAGCCTTCAGTAACGGCCACGTTGACATCTGCGCTTCCACCGTGAGTGAACCAGAGTGTCAATAGTCGGAGAGTATCCTGCAGCGAGCTTCCCTGTGAAAGTGCAATGGACTTGAAGAAGCCCTTGACAGCGGGAACGACGTGATCAATCACCATATTGTGGTCTGTCCTTGACAAGTGTCCTTCGTTTCCGGCTGTGAGTGTCTGCACAATCTCAAAGTTGGCCAGCGCCCAAGCATGCCAGGCCTTGTACCATCGAGGATTGTACTTGGTCGCCTGAGAGTAAGATAGAAGAATATCCTGAACCTGAGTGTACTGCCAATCATCCTTGTTGAGCGCAATCAGCCACTCTCCCTGGCGCAGGTAGCACTTGGCCAGGAGGACTGTTTGGTCATACAGCGCTCGTGAGGTATGTGGGCTTATGAGAGTAGGATCCATCGGGTTCTGGAATCCATAATCGCCAGTAATGTTGACATCGTTACCAGCTTGGGCAGCGAGGTGGGCCCTGGCAACTTCAAGACGATGCGCGGCATCGTTGGTGAACTTGCGCAGGCAATACAGCGTCTTCTCCGGAATGTTACCCTTCTTGTTGACGGGCAGCTGCTGTCCAAGCTCCCACTGGTATTTGAGCACGGCATAGATGACCTGTGCGGCCGGTGCAGCTCTAGGGTTGGATGCTGGTTGTCGCTGCTCGTTCCAGTAAGGAATTGCTGATATGAGAGGAGCGTCGGTTCCAATGAGTTGCTTGAGCGACTTCTCAGCCAGTCCCATTCGTCCAGATTTGCGGCAAAGGTTGGCAAACTTGATCCACATGTGCATGTTCTCCGTCGGTGCAATCACTATGGCCCGTAGCCTGAGCATGCGCTGCCAAACCTCGACGTTCCTCTGACAACCCTTCAGTCGAGTCTCCCAGGTTCGTCGCATGATGGCTTGCTTCTTCTCGTCACATTGCTTGTAGACGATGAGCTCCTCAAGCTCAGCAAGCATCTGTACTCGAACGACGACTTGGTATGCTCGGTTGTACGACTCACTAACCAAGGCACTCAACTCGGTGTCCAGGCCTTCACGAGCTTGCTGAACGCATGCAATCGCCTCGCGGAATTGGTTGCGATGGAGTGCCAGAATGGCACCAAAGAAAGATCGATCGGGTGAGTATCTCTTCAGCGATGAAAGGTAGTTGTCCATGGAATCCCACTTATTCAAACCCCATGCAGCAGCCGTCGCAAGAGGAGCAATCATTCTCTGAACCTCAGGCGTAGAGTTGGCCCAAGTGCTGCCAGTCAATGAAGCCAAAGCCTCCCACTCTCCCAAAGCATGCAAACAACGCATCTTACCCATGACAATGTCAACGGGTATCGCCTGGTCCTCAGGCACCTCCTCCTCACGCTTTTCATAAAACGCCAGCGCCTCTTCCCAGCGCTCCAGCTTCTCGAACCAGGTCTCCCGCAGCTGGATGCCTTCCTTATACAGCTGAGCTTTGCGGAGAATACCGATAGCAGCATCGGACTGTTGGAGCTGATTGTTGATAACGATCAGGGCCTCGACTGCACCGCTGCTCTGGTCCTGCAGGAACTCGAGTTCCTTGTAGTGCAAGGCCTTTGCGTACGCGTGACAGCGAGCTGCCTCCCTACCGAGAACTCGAATGTCGATCGGCAAAGCCTTGTCGTCATGCTCCATAAACTCGGCGAGGTTGAGTAGGAGGCCAAGCAGATCGGGTGGCACGTTCTCGGATTTAATAGCGCTCTCAATGTTCTGGATCAGTTCATCTTGGAACTGTTCATAAAGCTCACTCCAGCAAGATACGAACGCTGAGTTAAAGAGCTCTCGAGCCAGAGGTAAATACACGCTGGCGAGGCTGGCGCAAGCTCGGAGAGCATGGTTGGGTGATTCGGTAAGCAACGTTGTGCTGAAGCGTCGCAGCCACTCTTGCCAATCCTCCTTTGTAGATTTGCCCTTGGTGTCCCAAGCAGCCTTCAAATGAATAGCATTCATCTCCAGCTTCTTGGTGCCCTGATCCGCAAAAGGAGTCTCATCTGCGCCATCAGCAAAGCCAGCTCCAGAGCTCAAGTCCTGTGGCAGCACCTCTCCCTTCTGAAGCTTGCTCACAAGTAGCTCGTAATTGGAGTGCTGGATCTGGTGCTGATTGATGGTCTTATTGACGGTACCCATAAAGTGTAGATAGTCTTTGCCCAGCTGTTGGATGAGCGCACAGAGCGTATCTAGAGCAGCGGTACGGAGGACAGGCTCGCCCATGTCCAAGACGCGTGTAAGAGGGTGGATGATCTTCGCAGCGAAGTCGTTAAGGTTCACTTGGCGAGAGATCTTGCCGATAGTATCGATGGCCTGCTTTCTGATGAATGTAGGCTGACCCTGCTTCTCGAATGTCCTGACAATGACGGGAATGATGAGATGCATGTACTCCTCAGCGCTGGCGCCAAACACCAAGAAGGCGTGCATCACCTTCTCGGATGGTGTGCGCTTGGCGGAAGTATCCTTGTCGAGCACGCCGAGCATCAGTGGTAGCAGCCCAGCCAGGTAAATCTTGAATTCGCCCTCGAGCGACCTCGAAATGGCCTCAACCAGGGACAAAATCGTAGTCTGTAGTGAAGGTGAGGTATGCCAGTATTCCTGCAGGATCTCGACAATTGACGGCAGGTAATTTCGTATGTGTTGTCGCACGATGCTGACGAGGGTGGCCAGTTGGTTGAAGTAAGACTCGAGTCTCGTAGAGGTCGCCGATCGTATCACCTGTAGGAATGCGGGTATGATTCTATCAAGGAACGAAACACACTCCAAACCAAGGGTACGGAAGATGTTCATGATTGCTTCAATCACGGCAGCGTGGTGCTGGACCAACGAAGAGTCCTTCAGGATCTGGAGAAGAGCATTAATCACAACAGTCGGGAAGTACTCTTTGTTAGAGGGTGTCAATCCGGTCATCATGAGAGAAATGTCTGTTAGTTGGTTGGCCTCGCCACGTCGAGAATCGGGGGTTCGTTCCTCGGCCTGATCTGGTGTCAATAGTTGCATCAATTTTCGCCATTTCGCCAGATTTACCTGGTGTTTGTAAGGATCCAGAGCACCAAGAATACCCATCAGTTTAATTGTCTCCTGTCGCAGGGGTACTTGTTGTCCCTCGGTTCGGATGATGCTCTGCAGAATTTCGAGCAGCTGTGGGTATTCGATGTATGGTTGGATGACGTATCCTGAATTGCTCGCAAGCTGTCCCAGAGCATGTAGAGCGGCACCTCGTTTTGCGTTGGAGCTCTGATCCTGTAGCGCATCGAGAATGATTGGCATCAGTCGGTCCTTGTAAGGCATCATATCCTCGCCGCCCACAGTCGCAAGCTCGCCAATAGCCTTGAGAATGGTAGCAGCAACAGAAGGGCTGCTGTCCTTGGCTTTAGGGAGAAGTACTGAGATCATGGGCTCAACATAGGGCTTGATGAGGGATTGCGCGTTTTGGACCAAAAGGCTCAGCAGCTTTGCGCTCTCCTCCTTGTTCCTGGCGACATCGGAAAACTCGAGCTCAGTAAGCATCTGAATGAGAGTCTTTCGTAGCGAAGGAATGACATATGCTGGATTGTACCTAGCCAAGCGCCCGATAATAGAGATGGCGACTTCTCTGATCGAGAAGACTTCGTCGTTGAGTGCAAAGAATAGGATACGGATGTTCTCAGCCTTGGCCAAGTGTCTGTCAAATCGTTCGTCGAGAGCGGCCAGAACTGTCCGCCTGATATTCGGTTCAGGATCTGAGACTCCGACTGTAAGAAGTTTCTCAATCACGTCACCCACAACCTGAAGCGCATGGTAACTCGTCTGGTTGACAATCGGATCGCGAACGTATAATTGGCAGCATGTCAAGGCCGCGGCCTCACGGATTTCTGGATCCTCGTCTTCAACGTACTTGATCGCGACATCTCGGACAAACTCGTTCAGAACATGTCCCGAGAAATCGAAGCTACCGAGAGTGTTGAGCGCCAACTTGACCTCAGCCCTTCGGTGCTCGTAAGCGTGGGGGTCTTTTGCGTCTTTGGGAATAATCGGGACTGAGCTGAGAGTATTTGGTTGTGGGGCGCCAAGCGGCTTGAATGGTTCACCGCAGAGAACTACGCTGAGCATATCAAGTAGTCTCTCCTGGATGATCGGCTTGACGGGAGGGATGTAGAAGGCCATATCGACGAGAGCCTGTGTTAGCTTGGGGGTGAGGTCGCACGCAAAGATAGGATCCAAGAGTGCCTCCATGTATTTGCTGAGGGTCTGACCAACAGCAACGGCCAGACGACTAATGCAGTCAAAGACAGGGTCGACTGAACCTCTCTTGCGGGACTGGAGGCTGAGGCCTTCGCGCACGTAGATCAAGACACCATCGAGGTACGGAGCAATAGCGCTTTTCACCGAATTGGCTATGTTGCCAATAGCAAGGAAAGCATCGTTGCGCTCCTTGTCCTTCTTCAGCATGCCGGACAGATATACCATGAACTTGTGCAGCCAAGTGTGCGCAAAGTCAGCTGGCGAGTAGCTGGCAAGGTCTGGGATCAAAAGAACCACGGTCTTTCGAATAGTCGGGTCTCTGTGGTCCTTGTGTTTGAAGACAATCTCGCATGCTTCTTGGTAATGCTCCTGCATGTACATAGCTCCCTGCTCGAGCAGTTCCTTCAAGACCAATAACGAGCCGTGAATCGACTCGACAGTGTTCACCTTGAGACCGGATCTCGCTTCATTATAGATCTTGTCCATCCATAGTTGCTTCATGTCCTGGTCTCGTTCACGAAGGATACGGAAACAGGCGCTAACTGTTTCTGCTGATGTTGCCCGAATAAGCTGTCGAGGGTCTCGGAGTCCTATCCAGATCCAGTCGAAGATTGTCGGTATATATTGGTACATCAGCGTCGGGGCACTACGGGCCAGTTCGCGGAGAACGAGGACAGCGCTATATCTTCGTTCTTCGATGCGGTCGTTCTGTAGCCACTCGAGAGCGGTATTAACCTCTGAGTCCACCACTTCTGATATCATCGCGCCGCCGGGGCGGCATAGTTTTCCGAGCGCAATCGCTGCTGGTTGCATAGGATTGATGTCTTTGCCTCGAAGAATGGTCTTGAGGTTCTGTGTGAAACGCGTGTATTTGACGCCGACGTCGACTCCGTCGAAATCGATGAGCGCATCGAGGGCATAGATGCCTCCGAGTCGCTCGGACGAGTCGTTGCCATGTGTAATGAGCTGTGTGATCCTGTTGTTGACTGCGTTGTAGAAAACCTGGAATTGCTCGGGGCTAAGGTCTCGATGGCAGACAGCTACAAGCTCGCGAAGCTGCACGGCGGATCGTTTTCGCAAATCGTCGCTCGTTCTGTGGGAATATTAGACCCCTTTGCCCTACCAAACCGTCACATGGTGAAACCGACCTTGATTTTAGAGCGCGGGAGATGTTGTCCAGCCGGTCCAGGGCGACCTGCTGTGCTTGCGCCATGATGCCGTCGCGGCACTGGTGTGAGAGCGATCAACGTCGCATGTACTTGAATATCGAGCGCTCGATCGAGGTCGGGCGTTTTCGTAGAGGAGCGTACGAGGTGGAGGGGGAGATCGTAATTAAGCTTCGAGCGAGGCAGCGCGTGCACGTGTTGCTTATTGGGGAGGTGGCCGAGACGTTTCCAAAATACAAATATTGAGGGGAGACGCTCAGTTCAGTTGAGCGCCTTCGAGGGTAACGACCGAGGTGGTATCAAAAGAGGTGCATAGCACCGGGGAGGTTGAAGTTGGAGGTTGATGAGCTTGGGTTGGGCGGAGGTCATTAGATGGATCAAGTTTGGAAATGGTGGGCCACGGTGGAGCGCTAACGAGGTGTCATTACAGTGCCAATACTGATCAGTGATATTCAAGCAGCGTCTTTACAAAGTTCATTTGAAAGAGGAACTATTTAAAAATGCGCATAACGACTCAGATGTATTAAGACATATTAATATCCGTCACTGAGCTTTATTAGTGATTGTACGAAAGAAAGCGCTTAACTCAATGTTGCAAATCGCACCGTACAATTCATGTTCACACTGTCCCGCTACTTTAAGCTTGCATCGTCCTTATCCTTATCGATAAGCGCCATCTCGACTGAATTCGAGGATTCGCCTCAGTCTTCCAGAACTCTCAATTCATTCATCCCATACACCTCTCCCACGCCCATCTCTTTTCCTCGTACTGTCAATCCTTGTCACAGCGGGCCCCGAATCACTGCGCGGATATCACCTACCGCATCCATCACTTTCCACGATTACGCGACATCCTCAACTCATCAATCATGGGTAACGACGGCGGCTCCATCCCCAAGCGTCGCGAGCTCGTCAAGAATGCGGCGCGCGCTCCCACAACATCCGAACTAAAAGCGACAGCCCTTGAATCACTCTCTCACGCGTGGGCTCACTGCGCCCTCAGCGGCGAATTCCTCGACGTCGATACGCTTGTCTCCGATTGGCGCGGCCGGCTGTACAATTACGAAGCGATCATCAAAGGTCTTATGCCCTCCGATGAGCCAGTTGATGTCACACCGGCGAGCCTGGGTATCAAGTCGCTACGAGACGTGGCGAAGCTCAAGGTTTCCAAGAACGGCGACAAGTGGGTGTGCCCCATCTCCATGAAGGAGCTTGGCCCTGCTGTCAAGTCTGTGTACTTGGTACCCTGCGGCCATGTCTTTGCCGATGTCGCTATGAAAGAGATCCAAGAAAAGGCATGTCCAGAGTGCGGTGCCGAATTTGAGCAGGATAACATCATTCCACTTCTTGGAAACTCCGAGGCGGATATCGAGCGATTGGAGAAGAGGATTGAGAACCTCAAGAGTCAAGGGCTTACACATACTTTGAAGAAGGACAAGTCGGAAAAGAAGAAGAAGCGCAAGGGCGATGATGTGGAAAAAGAGGACAAGGCTGCGAAGGATAAGAAGCCAGATGATACTAGGATCAGTGGCATCAACAATGAATTTGCGGCATCGTTAACGGCAAGGGTATTGGCTGAGCAAGATGAGAGGAATAAGAGAAGAAAGTTGGTGGCAGAGTCTGCGAGACGGGAGACTGCTAGAGGTTGAGAATAGGATTACAGTAAGTAATGATACCCAGAATTAATGACATCTGCATCAACAACGATGCTTTGTGACTTCGATTACACTCACGCAAGATTCGCCGTTTTGTGTAGGTGTCGTTTGCAATGTTGGATCCAATTTCACTGGAGAGACTACCACTACCACCGATGACTGTGTTTTGCAACGCAAGAGCAAACGAACCGTTGCAAGTGAGAATTAAGCCCAAAAAGTCATTAACGGTAATGAAGCGTGTAATGACACTTTCTTGATCGAAGAGTCTCCGTGAATTGTCGCGCGAACGAACTTCCCTTACTGGCTGATCATTTAGGGTAGCTGCTTCAGTCCAACAACAAGCTTGAGAGGATGCAGACGACATGTCATTCAAGAAAGAGAATTAGACCTGAGTGTGTAAAATAAGAATTTTAGTAGGATAAAACTTAGGAATTACTTATGAAGAGCGCTACCAAGATGCACTGTGATGTTGAAATATTGCACTCTGTAGGGAAGCAATAGTCAAACGTAAAGAAGTTCGTCATTTGGCGCACAAAGCAATGCAGTCTATAAACAAACAAAGCATGGGTATATAATGCGTAACAGCATATCCAGTAGCCTCCAATTCAATCATAGCACTCGTCAAATACTTCAGCATCTCAAAAACTCCCTCGTGACCTTCCACGACGTCTCTCCCGGCTCAGGATCTCTAAAGAACGTAACCCAAATACCACCATCTTCCGCCGGTCCAATAAGCGCATTCTTAATCCTCCTACTCTCCGAGACATCGTACGGCGACTCAAGATTCGTAGATTTGAGCGCTGTAGAATCCAAGTGCTGAATACCTTCAAGCGCCGCTGATATCGGGGACACAGGCTCGGGCGTAGGAGTAGGAGACGAACGACTTGACCCCAAACTGCACGGTGAACCGGAGAGGATTTCCTCGGGTCTTGGATCGGTGAATGATGGAGGCGGAGGGGGTAGACTTGGAGGTTGTGAGATGTCCACTTTGATCTTCTTGGGATCACAAGTAAGGAGGTCGAATGCAGCGTTTGCTTCAGCAGAAACTTCGCTCAGACCGCTTGGACTTGGAGCGATGAAGGGATCCATTGTGAAGTCAAGATCGAGAGGGTAATCGAACTCTGACTCCTCAATCTCGATGCTTCGCGCGGCGATAACAGCTGTTTCGCGTGCATGCCAGAGATTCTCTCTCCGATTTCGCATTTGGTTCCGCGTCAAGAGCTTAAGCGCTGCGCGACGAAGGAGCGGATGACGACACTTTATAGCTGTCCAGTACACAGGCGGTATAATCTCCGTTTCGAAGCTAAAAGGCTCAAGTTTCGCGTTGGAAGGGACGGAGCTGATTATGGTTGACGCGAGAGTGATGATGTTTGCAAAGTTGGGTATGAACTGGTCAAGCTTTGTCTCGCCTGTGTCCAAGGCAGTGGAGACCCAGATGAGAGTTGACTGGTGATATATGCGGAGGACGTTGAGAGAGTTTTCGAGAGAAGGTGATTGAGGACTCATCGATGTTGTGACAGTGAATGCAGCGTGCCATCGACTCAATTGTGAGAGAAGACGCTGCTGCTCATTCTGAAGCTTGCGAATCTCTTCTGGTTCGGCATTCGGATTGTAGATCGGAACCCGGGCGCTTGTGCTGAATTGCAATGCATCATCGAGAAGAAGATAAAGCGCATATCGAGCTTCTTCAATGGTGGTGAACACCGCAGGCATGTCGCTCCAGCTGCGTAGATGTGCAGGAATAGGCGCCGGTCGACTGCCAAAGAGAAAGCTGGAGAGACTCAGTCGAGCATAGACAGGCACAAGAGAATGCTTAATCATCTCCATAGCCGGTGATCTCCCATCACCAAGCGTAGAAAGAATATGCCGTCCCTGACAAATATGCATCTGCGCCGCTGTATCGCGATCAATCAAGAACTCAACACAAATGAACAACACACAAACCAGCAGCGGCACAACAGACGGCTCACTCCTCTGGCCCCAATTCCTCAACGACGTAATCGCATTTCCATACTCCTTAAACGCAAACCTCGTATCAATCTCCTTCAGACTCCTACTCTTGACCTGAACGGCCTCGTGGAGACTGCTGATAGCGAGAATGGCGTGTCGAACAGCTGGTTCGGTGGAACTCATCTTGAGAACCACGCCGCCCCAGAAATTAGCATCGATGGGACCGGAGAGGACTTTTGCAGTGCGTAGGCGGTAGTGGTCGAAGGCGCGTACTTCTTGGGGGGTGTCGAAGCCTGGTGCTGGGGAGAGGGATGTAGGTTCTGGGGAGGAGTTGGGGGAGGGACGGTAGCCGTCGCATTGACGACCTGTTTTGATGCATCGTAGACAATAAGGCTTGCCCTCTGTGGGTTGTTAGAACAAGATTGGACAGAGGAATGGTGTTTGTTTACCATCGCATTTTACTTTGCGAATTCTATAGAATTGTTAGTGAGTGATATGCATGAGCGAATGAGTTACGAACTTGCAGGTAATGCAGCCAGTGCGAACCTTCTTACTCCCCTTACGGCCCGAAGCCTTGGGCGGCGATTGAGACGGAATTGAATACATGAGGTCCACTAGTAACGTAATTCTGTCTTAGGGCTGATGTTCAGTTGAGGAAGAGTCCGAGATCAAGAGTCCGAGCCCAAGAAATGAAAGGAGCTTCGTGGGTGAACGTGGTGCCTTTATTTGCTTGGGTGCCCGCTGTAATTGTAGGGGCCTAGGCTGAATCCTTCTCCCCCACAGTGTTGATGATCCTTGCTTGATCTTGACGCTGTGCTTACAGAGCCCCTCGGCAGTGTATGGACCTTATTTGCTGAGGAGGATTCTAAATAGATTGAGGCGCAGCAGCTATGAGGGTGAGGCGAAGCTGATTGAGGGTATAGCCGGATAGCTATGATGATACTGTAGTGATTCATGATGGAACCTCACTGTTCAATTTATTGACACGGATGTTGAATTGTCGTATTGCTTCTGGTTTAACTTGCCTGATGACCCGAGAGCAAGATGGTGATGCATACAAGCAATGACGAGATGGGGATGGGTTGGATGTGCCAATCCATCCTCTTTCATCCAATACTAAGAATAGTCGTTACGCATAAAATTAAACTTGAAATGAAACCCTTACAACTAGCAATTTAAAAAAAGAAGAAACGAAAACCAACGGCTGTCAATATCCACGATAGCCATTCCCCTCAGATCACCCCCAGCGCCTCAGCCTTACAGCAGACCCCACCAAAGCTCCAATCCTTCCACGCAACTCCCCCTCATCCCCAATTGGTCTGCTCGGACTCCAACCTCGGACTCAGAATCGTAGGCGCAGTCAGACGCTAAATCCTTCCAAAACACTTCTTTTTCCTCTTTCGGCTCGCACTCGCTGTCCGAGATTAAAGCCAAGATACGATACACGAAATATAGTGAGGGCTGAGAGGATTTACGCATTGGAATGCGAGATTTGAAAATATGCTCAAGATGATGAGAGGTGTATATAAGTGAAGCCCCCAACGTATCAATCATGAGGGTTACATACAAATTATCCTTTGTTCGCTTCTCATTCTTTTGAAAATGCCCTCTCTTTCTAAAATCGCAGCTGTAGCTGCTGTATCTTTCACTCTCATCGACGCAAAAGCCTGTCCTCCCCTCGGCGCCGTCTTCCCAGCACCTCAATCCCCTTCCCAAAGCTCCCTCGTCAAAAAAGCAGCTTCCCTTCTCAAAGCAGGTCTCGATGCTCAAATAGGCGCTCAATTCAACACTTCAGCTCTCTCCATCGGTGTCAAGTCTCTCCACGAGGATGAGCCTTTGTTTACGTATCAATGGACACCGCCTAATCCCGGCGAGGGCACTGATCAGGTAGATGAAGACACTGTCTTTCGCATTGCTAGTGGTTCCAAGCTTTTCACTGCTTTGGCGGCGCGTATTAGTGATAAGATTGATTTGGAGGCTTCGGTGTTGAAGTATTTGCCTGAGTTGAATAAGACGGCTGGGGATGATGATATCTTTTCGTTGAAGTGGGAGGATATCACCGTTGGATCACTCGCTAGCCATCTCTCAGGTGTTGGCGTTGATAGTAAGTCACCATTTCATCTTCAAATTACCCAACTAACCATGAATAGTGGCTCAGGATCTTGCTATCGTTGGGTCAGCTCCATGGCAGCCATATGGACTTCCTGAGGTTCCCAAGGGCAAAGGTCCTAACTGCTCTGGTCTTCCTGGAACTACTCCTTGTACCAGAAAAGATCTTCTAGAGCAGGTCAACCTTCGACCTCCGGTTTATGCACCCTTCACTAATCCCATTTACTCCAACGTTGGTCATGCTCTGCTCGGTCTTGTCATCGAGGCTGCTGAGGACATGTCTTTTGAGGATGTCATTAAGCGTGATATTCTTGACGTTGTTGGTATGAAGCATACTTATGTCGACAAGACTCCTCCTACCAAACATCTCTTCATTCCTGAAGAGGAACCTACCTGGAACGCAACTCTTGCTGTTTTCGACTCGTAAGTCATACATCTTGATGCAATAGCTTTGACTGACTCTTTTAGTGCTGGTGGCATATTCTCTTCCGTCTCTGACATGCTTCTCCTCGCCGACGGTATCCTCAGCAACAAATTCCTCACACCCGTTCAGACCCGCAAGTGGATGAAACCCGAGGCCAACACTGCTTCATGGGGCTATCAAGTCGGCGGCCCCTGGGAGATCCTTCGCGGCGACAACATCACCTCCGACGGCCGTCTCGTCGACATCTACACTAAGAGTGGTGATCTTGGTCTCTACCACTCTCAAACCGTCCTCATTCCCGACTACGACATTGTCATCTCCATCATGTCCGGCGGTCTCGAAGCTACTGCAAACCCTTACGTCACCGGCAGAATCCTCAGCAAAGTTCTCCAAAACCTCCTCCCCGCTATTGAAAAGGTCGGTCGCGATGATACCGAGGAGGCTTTTGCAGGTGATTACGAAGACAAGGAGACCAACTCAACCATTACATTCGCAATGGACAGCGGTCCAGGTCTCAAGATCAAGAGCTGGCAGATCCGTGGTTTCGATGTCCTTAACAACATCGGAAACTACAACTTCAACGCCCTCGAGTCCAACGCCTCCACAGAGACTCCCTATGTTGACGCACGCATGTATCCCAGCAACCTCAACAAGAAGGGCCAAACAGCATGGCGCGCCGTATTCGACCGTACAAACTCGACCGAGGACGCAGAGTACGACAGTGAACTGTTCTTCAAGGACGGATCATGCCAGACGTGGTTCCAGCAAGATCGCATGGTATACGATTACCTGCCGTTGGATCTGTTTGTCTTTGTTGAGGGTGAGGAGGGTGTCAGTGAGGCTGTGAAGAGTCCTGCTTTCAATGTGACTTTGACAAAGGTACGACAACCCGCGGAGAAGAAGGCAACGGATGATAGGAATGCTGCTGGTGAGAGGCGAGTTGGTGGACTTGGTCTTACACTTGTGGCTGTTGCGACATTTATGAGCTTGTTCTAATAGTTTGCAGGTCAAGGCCGGTTCCAATTATTGAGAAAGGGTTGGTGATAAATATGGAATGGATAAGAGTTTAATATTATGTATATATATCGGCATTTGTCATTCACCAATGAGACTCAATCGATGAAATGGAATACGCTGCTTTATCTACCTGGCCTAGCTTACAATGACACTCATGTGTCCTCTGGTGGTTTTCATAGATGTTCACTCTGTGGGGACACCGGGGAGCAAGAAAATATAAAAGTTTAGAAGAAGATGCCAAAATAAATCAAGTACAAAGTCCCCAAAGCTTAGGCTAAATTACCTTGGTCTTTTTGTCACTCAGGATCGAGGTCCCAACTCGCCTCTAGGGCTCAGTTAGAGCCTCGTCAATGTTACATCAGAAGATACTACGCAAGCATCATAGGTGCCTATCTAGTTTCATCACCTCTGACTCATACGGAGTGGCTTGAAACCGTGAAAAAGCTGCCTCTCTCTGCCCAAGCCCCGCGACATGGTCAAAGCGGATCTCGAAATGCTGGATCAACTCTGGCTTCCTGTTATGTGATTGGCTCCCGCGTATACATGTCTTAAGATGGCAGGTCTGTGAACTGGGCGCATGTCGTTAACGAAACCAGGCAGCAAGGCTCTAGATAGTTGCAAAATAATTAAAAAGGGTCCGAGAGACTCAACTAATTGTCTTTTTCAGATCATTTGAACCGGTCATCTCAAAGCATCGCCAAGATGGAAGACCAGCAAGACAGCATCATGAGCCAAGGCCTCTTCATCGGCCTCTTGGAAATGATATTTCCTGGCATGACATATCTCCCCTACTTTGCCGCCTTCGCCTTTTTGATAAAATACGCTCTCGAATCTTGGTCCGAGTCCATCACTGCACGCTTCATATCCACTGTTGAAATTCACGCTCAGGATGAAACGTATAATTATCTCATGAACTGGGTCTCGCGAAATAACATCTCCCAGGATAACTATCGCCTTCAAGCTTCCGCTTCACTGAACAACTCTTCTTTCAACTGGTCAGATGAGCAGGATGATAAACCTGACGCTGAAGACGATGAGGAAGATGACCCCGTGGGCAGGCAGATTAACGAGATGCGGTCTAAATCATCGACATCACTGAATAACGCCAAACCGCTGTACTGGACACCCGCTTTTGGTACACATTTCTTCAAGTATGAGGGCCGCATGTTGGCGTTCACCAGATCGCTTGAGGGCACAAACTATACGTCTACACCGCGACAGCCTGAGAAATTGGCCATATCCTGCCTTGGCCGAGACGCCACTGTCCTGAAGAGACTACTGTACAACGCTCGAATCGACTTTTCTGAGAAGCAAAAAGGAAAGACTGGTATTTTCCGTGCGACCAAGCTCTACAGTGAAGATGAGATGTCTTGGACTCGCTGCATGTCGAAAGCAACGAGACCCATGTCCACAATCGCCCTGGATGAAAACCTGAAAGAAAAGCTTATCAAGGACCTGCGCCGATATCTAGATCGACAGACAAAACACTGGTATGCGACGAGGGGCATCCCTTATCGTCGTGGTTATCTCTTCTCGGGTCCTCCCGGTACCGGCAAAACGAGTCTGACTCTCGCGGCAGCTGGTCTGATGGGTCTGGATATCTACATGGTCAATCTCAACTCCCCACGTATAAACGAGGACAGTCTTGCATCTCTCTTTCAAAAGCTGCCGTATACATGTATGGTGTTACTCGAGGATATCGATGCTACAGGATTAGCGCAGAGACGTAGCGTAGATACAGCGACGATGGGATCTCGAGGACGAAAGAAGAAGAACGCAGAACGTCTCTCACTCTCAGGTCTGTTAAACATAATCGACGGTGCAGCAGCTCAAGAAGGGCGCGTTCTGGTTATGACTTCAAATCACACCGAGAACATTGACCCAGCTCTTATTCGACCTGGTAGAATCGACTTTACGATCAACTTCCAGCTCGCTACATCAGAAGCAGCTGAGGCACTTTTTACTCAAATGTTCGACGCTCCAGATGTGGACCATGATGCAGAGAAAAAGGCAGTGAAATCTCTGCAGGATCAGGCGAGGGAGTTTAGGGATAAGATTCCCAACCTTGCGCTTAGTCCTGCAGCTATTCAGGGATTCTTGCTCACGCATCAAGAAGATCCTGATGGTGCTCTTGCTGCTGTTGATGAGTGGGTGCAAGATGCTCTGAAGCAGAAGGATGCTGTCGTTGAAGAAGCTGTCGAGTCTGAGAAGGAAGCCACGGACTCTGAAGAGGATGAAGATAGCGATGGAGGTTCTGATACTTCCTATAAGAGATGAGAAGTGGTTAGAATTATATATAAATAAAAGGAACGTATAACTCAAAGCTATGTACTCAATGTAATTGGTATATTCAACCTTTGGTTTCTGTTTGGTCTGCATGGCTGAGGCGAAGTAGAAGATTCCCTTTGCGCTTACATGCATAACTGGCGGGAATACGTCAACAGATACCAATGGCATTTTATTGTAACCAATGGGAGCCCTATAAAAGGAACATCAGGCTTTCTCAACATGATGTTAGGCAGCAAGGCGTTATGGCCAACCTGAGCTATTGAGGTTTTCTTTATCTTTATCAACGCGCCACGTTTAAAGCTTCTGTGATTTTTTCAATATTCATCTCGTTATCGACTATGCCTCCAGACGCTCCGCCAGCCCCTGCGCTGTACCGACGCGATCTGTATAAGCGGGAAATACGTCTAGCTCTTATTTATAATGATAAGTGGCAAGATCCAATCTCGTGTGCTTTCAAGTACACCAAGCTCGAGAGTCATCCACCACAATCTTATTCAGCGCTGTCCTACGTTTGGGGATCATCCCGGGCCACGGAGACTATTCAAATCGATGGACATGACCATAATATCAGCGTTAATCTCGCTTGTGCTATTCGTCATCTGAGGGAGGAGAAGAATTCTGTTCTGATTTGGATTGATGCATTGGTGAGAACTTCTTTCTAGTCTTTGACTCAATATGCAAGATAATTATTAACTTTCATAGTGTATTAACCAATGCGATATTGGTGAAAGAAGTTCCCAAGTTGCAATGATGCGTGACATTTACGCATCTGCACAACATGTAATTGTGTTCTTGGGTCATGGCTCTTACCATAGAATCCCTAAGAACTATTCAACAAACTGTTTGCTCGCTCCCATACAATTCTCAAATGATGACCAGGATGATTCTATGATCACTCAGTTTCACAACTCTTGGGAGACGATGTGCAGACGGGCAGAGTGGTATTCGTTTTGTACTATCTGCGTGATACGAGCCCTATCAGACATTGATAGATATAGGGCAACGATAAAGTATATTGCGGATGGAAAGGCTTCATCTCGGTTAAAGCTTTTTGAACTTGTTCGACATTTCATCAACAGCCAATGGTGGCAGCGTGTGTGGGTTATTCAAGAGGCCACAGTTACGTCTCAAATATTTGTTCAATATGGAAATGTTAAAGTGCCATGGGAAGTACTTGCGCGCTCTGCAAACACGTGTGATAGCCTGGGCTGGGGTCGACAAGATACAGGATCTGAGCTATTCCTAGGCATCGAAAGGGAGCACGCCAAGGTCCTGCCAGTGCTTTCGAAGCAGATATTTGAGATCGAACGACTACGTATGGAGTGGGATGACGGAAAAGCAACTACCCTTCTGTCGCTTTTACAAGAGTTTTCAAGCCGCAAGGCCACCGATGACCGAGACAAAGTATTTGCTCTACTCGGCCTCGCAAGGGATATCAAAACAATCAAGCCAGATTATTCACTGAGCACAGTCGAAGTCTATCGAAGCACCGTCACTGATCTGATCAAGCACAGTGGCTCCCTGATAGCCCTTTCCGGCGACATGAAAAGGAAAAACAGTGGCCATATTCCATCCTGGATCCCCGATTGGAGCGTTGCAATGGAAGAGCCAGATCGTCGACGTATGCAGCTGGATGGAACGTACAAGACTCACCCGCATTGGCGGATCGCATTGATCGACCGCGAAGTTGAGTACTGGGAGGCTGTGAAAACGGACATGCATAGCCTCTTCGAAGAGATACAAAGCGGGAGAAGGAGGCCGATCCCAAAAGACATTGTTGATGGTCTAATTTCCTATGAGAGGATTTTGACCAAAATCTATGGGTCAGCATCGATGGATATCGAAAGCCTCGATCCTCCAAAGAGACAGGCCATCCATGAGTGTAAATTACTCTATATGCAATTTCAGAACGATGCCACGGAATTCTGGTTCCATACACCAATTGCGACAATTATTGAAGAACATTTATCCCTACCATTGACACCATCTTCTGGAGAGTGGTACAGACTGGAAATTCTCAGGTGCTGCTCAATGATTTACTGCAGAAGGGCCCTTGACTTTTGGCTGAGAAAAGTGCAGGATCTAGAAACAGCGCGGGAGAAAACAAATTGTTTACTCATATCGGACCATGAGAAAGAGGAGGTCGTGGCACAGTATTGCGAGCATCCCACTATCGAGACTATCACATCCAGGGATGCTGCTTGGAAGTGGATCGAAAACATACGCAGGACATTTTATATAATGACAGAACACATCACAGACAAGGTATTTGCTGAGATTTGCCGATCGAAGTCAATCACGCAGGAGACGTTGTGGTCACTGACGCTGGAAGCAACTGTCGCGCTGGAGAAAGACCGGATCTTGGACGTTTCCGAGACGTTTGATCATTACCAGAGAACACTTCCCAATGGGGTGCTGCTAACTCAAATTTCTCATCAAATGCGTTTGGCTTCAGAAATTCTGAGCCTCTGGACTCTTGGTGCATTCCAAGTAGTGCAGCAGGCCAAAGATGCCTGCAGAGGCCTTATCGATTTACATCGCAACAAGTATCTCAGCACCACTACCACTGATAATGACTACGCGGCGCTGTTTTCGAAAGCTGTTGTTTTCAGGGGCTCGGCGACATGGATGCGACATCTTAGAGATAACGGCCAACCAAAAGTATGGCTTTACAACGAACACTTTGTGAAGTTCAGGAGTCAAAAACAAGATGAAGTATTCAGACTCAGAGAAGGCGAAGATGCCTTTGCTGTAAGCTCAAAGTCCATTGCTACTGTCGGCCAGTGTACTGAGAGGCTGCTCACCTGGGTTGATTCGGCCTCCCGCATATTTACGATCAGTCAGTGGGCACTATGTGCGCAGAACCTAAAAGGGCCAGATTTTGCTGCGAGTTTTGTTAGAGCTCTCGTCGGAGACATATATGAGGAGTCACCTGGGAAGTTTCGACGACTTCGCCAACCTGACATCAGACTACTGCACAACTGGTTTGTATCTTGCCTACTACCCCAGCTCTGCGATATGAATCCAGCAGTGCATGGCGAGCTTTGGACAAGCCTTTTATCTACTGAAGTTGAGTTTGATGATGAATTGGATGACATGAAGTTATTCGACACGGAGATGAGGCTTACCACTGAAGGGAGGGTGTTTTTCATTACAGAGGACCACAGAATGGGATTTGGACCAGGATCAATGGCAGTAGGGGATGAGATAAGAAATTTGCCTGGTGGTAACAGTCCGTTTGTGCTGCGGCCGATGGGTAGGATCGGAATTAATTCCGAGCCTTCATATGAAGTTATTGGAGATTGTTTCTTTCCGTTGGACTCCAAAGGAAAGGATGATGGCGAGGATGGTCTACTGCAAGGATGTCTTCCCGTGGAGATCCTGGGTGAGCTTCTTCCAACACGTTATAGGTTTAATGACATTCTCTTATTATGATAGTTTTTAAATATAGTTTTCAAGTATCCTATATCTCTTGTCCTTCGAATAGAAAACAAGCTGAGAAGATTCTTTACGATCTTTGACATTTGCTCAGATTGAACAAGGCAGACACGGCAGTTCAAAATTCAGATGTGCTAATTACATAGGCATAGAAATCCCAAGTCGCTCCGTGAAAGGACTATTCCAAATTCCCGTCGAGTTCAACTCCTTATAAACAGCCAACCACCTCTCCGACTCAGGATACATCTTTTCCAAGTCTCCCTTCTTAACAGTATCCAAATCCAACCCCCAATGAACCCTAACACCCCTTCCCTCATCTCCCTCACACAGCTCATGCCTCATAAACTTCAACAACTCCTCCCCAGCCTTAACCCCAAACAACATATCCATCTCCACCATCATCGTCGTCCTCCCCTGCTGCGGCGCCAAAAACGCACTAGACTCTTTAACAAACCTCAACGCAAACGGCCCAGCCAAAAACCACTTCTTCTCAGCAGCTGCCTTTTGGAACAGCGCGAGGATGCGGTCCACGATGGAGACTATGTCTTTGTTGGCGTCGAAGGATAGTTCCATGGCGTAGGCTTTTACGTCGTCGACGGCGCCGATGTTGAGGACTTTGAAGCTCTTGTCGATGTAGTGCTTCACGGGGAGGCTTTTCATGGCGGTGGTGATTATGCCCGGGCTGTGGAGGGGCCAGCGGTTGAGGATCCAGACGAGGATGTCTTCGATCCAGTGGTGTTGCGCGAGGAGGCCGGCGAGCCAGTTGTCGAAGCCACGACTACCTTCGCGTTTTGTAGCGTTTGAGACTGTGCGGATCGTAGTAACTGCGATGTTGCGGCCGAGTGTCTCATAAGGGTTTAGGTCAATCTCGAAGTAGTGATTTTGCAAAGGAGCAGAAGCAAGACCCCCTGCGAGTTGGGTCTTGTAGTCTTGCCAAGTCGTCAACGAGCGGACTTCGCTAAGAAAGAACGTGGGTACCACTTCGATGATGTAAGAGTAGACAAGGCCCAGACAGCCCATTGAGATAAGTGCGGCTTGGAACCAATCATCGTCCTGCTTGAGCTCCTGAGTATCTCCCGGGATGAACTTGGCAGGATCAGTGATTCCATCCTTTGGCTCAATCTGATAAACCTTTCCTGTCTCAGAGACGAGGATGATAGCTCGAACAAGGCTGGCAAGATTTCCAGAATCTTTACCGCTGCCATGAGTGCCAGTTGTAATAGCCCCGACAAGAGTCTGTCCGTCATACGCTCCCATCGTCGCAAGAGCTTTCCCCATCCTATCAAGCTGCGAGTTCAAATCCTTGATCGTTATTCCACTCTCAACCAACACATGATCTGAAGCTTTAGAAGGCTCCTTCAGAGTCTCAGAGTTCAACTTCAGGAACTCGTTCATGCCATGAGGATCAAGAAGGATCCCGTCAGTAGGACAAATATTCGAGAACGAATGTCCCGAGCCCACAGCTCTAACATTAAGCCTTTGCTCTCTACCGTCATTGACAGCTTGGACAAGGTCTGGAAGGCCCTTTGGGTAGCGCAAGAATTTGGGGGTGCATTTCTGCTGGCCAATGCAGTTTTCCCATGTTGTTTTGGGGCCGGGTCGAGGCCTAACGAACTCGTCGCCAGGAGGTTTGGGGACTCCTTCAATAGAGTCCTTGAGATTTTTGATCTCCTGGAATAATTCTCCATTCAGAGAGGGGTCGATTGTTCGCCGGTGAATTTCTTCAGCGAGAGTAGTGTTTGTTCGATCATTGTCAAACTTGGAGACGAGCTCTGCTGCAGAGAGATTTTGTAGATCCATAATGAATTGAAGTGAATACAGGATAACTTGTGGGGGAATGATATCAATTATTATCGGGCCATTGGGACACTTTATAATGGTTCCTGTGGCTGTCTCGACGCCATTGCTACAAGAATGTGAAGAGGTCGACTGAGACATATTGACAGAAGTTCCATTCCTCATTGGGTGGATATACGGCGACTACGCAAGCCACAGTCGGACTAGTGACCCGGCACTTCTAAAAACAAGGGACTGCAGAATCTATAGCTGGCTAGACCATTATATGGGTCAGCTGCGTGGCCGAGAGTCTAAGCAGCTGAAAACCAATGCAAAGTTATCACATTCGAAGCGTTTTGATCACAGGCCAGTTGCAGATCTAGCTGCTTGGAGATTTTCAGCTTCCATAGAGGTGTCTTGTGTCTCGCTGTATGGCTGCTGTTTGCCTGATTTGGAACGGCTGAATAGTTCAGCTCGCCACATCGAGACTCCAGCCTAGACATGCACACCTCCAAGTTGCTCACTCTAAAAGTCCATTAGAACAAGAAAATCGTAGGGGTAAGGGCCTAATTTCTCCGTGTTGATTTAAGCTCTCAGTCACAAGGCTCAAACAGTCAAATCTTGGCATGTCCTCTTCCAAAGCTGGTCTAAAGGCACCGCGTCTATTTACAGCTAGGACTGCGGAAAGAATATGGGTTCCATTGAGTGAAAAGGAAGTCATGTTGATTACCGAGATCATAGTTTCATCGCCCGAACAAAATTATATACAAGAAGTATTAACCCACCAGGCCCAGCCCAACCCAACCTCATTACTGCTGTCCATTAAACCCCGTAAACCCGTTGACACCATTCCCCAATGTATCGAAGCCAGGATATATCTGCCCCCAATTGACAAACTCCGTCTGCGGCGTCATACCCCCCGTGGGAATAAGTTGCTCAGGCATAATCTGCGGATACATAACCCCATTATTCCAAGCCTGCACATCCGCCCCATCCATCCCCATCATAAGCCCCTCAAACCCGGTAGCAGGGACTATCTCATTAACCGTCTCAGGAACTTGACTTCCCCTAAGCGCAGTCCTAACAGTTCTTACACTATCTCTATGCCCAAGCATAACACTCCCGCTTTCTTCTGATCCATCGTCCATTACGACGCCGGAATCGGGGCGGGGCATTATACCACGAGGTTTGCGGGCGCTTTGTGTTGTTTGGGAGCGGAGGATGTCGTTCTTTTTGTTGCTGCGGTTTGTGTAGGGCATGCTTTGGGCGTTGGCGATGCATTGGTCTAGAGTCTCTATGAAGCATTGGTAGAATTTTGTGGAGAGGGTTTCGAGGGTGGCGGGGTTGGAGATTTTGTCGAGGAGGGAGTATTTGAGCTGCTCGAATGCTTCGCGGTACTTGGCTTCGACTTCGAAGTGCTCGATCACGGGTGTGTACTCTGCTACGATCAGTCTCTATTTCTGAACATCAGAAGTAGTGAATTCTTACCATACGGTCGAACATCACTGTCATCGTCATCGGGAAACACAATGTTCCAGATCTCCTTCCACTGGACTTCAGGTGAAGTGCCGCTGGCTCTTTTTCTACTGAGAAGCTTTGTGGCAGTCTGGGGATCGATACCACTCTCAGCATCAGCATCAGCGATGTCGCACATATACTCTTTTGGTAACCGTTGATGATCACGTAGCTCTTTGCGCGTGAGAAAGTCGCGACTACAGCGATCGCAGACGAAAGCAGATGGATCATCGCGCTTATGCTGTTTGACAATGTGTTGCCTTCAAAATGTCAGTAAATGTTGTATGTAAGAGAATGTTTACTGACCTGAGCTCAGCGAATTTGGGGAAATAAGTCATCGCGCAGCTATGATGATCCCTCACATTGAACCGATGAGGATTCCTCTTTCGGAACGGACAACTCAATCGAAGATTCTCATCTTCCTTTGGATTCGGTCGTGAGCGCTTTGTAGGCAAGTATCCCGACCCTTCGCCATCGCTAAACTCCTCACCGTCGTCTTCACGTCTCCCTTGCTTTTTCCTCTTTCCGCCTCGACGATCGCCATTAGCGTCCTGGGAGGGTGTAGAGGAAGAGCTTGACGTTGACATGGTATGCGACAATTGACCATCTGAAGCAGATTGCCAAATATGCTGGCTTATGTCTTGCGTGAAATTGGATACGAGGCCTTGGACCTTGTCTTGAGGAATTGAGACGTCGTTGAGGTCGACGCCGTAAATGACCTGAAGCGCGTAATTGAGCACTGAGTTTGCATCTTCTTGGGACACATCTTCCGACTCGTCTTCATCATCATTAGAAACATCATACGTGCGATGCGACTCTGTCGTTGGCGTAAGAACCCTCTCCTCCTTCACAAACGACTCTGTACGGGGGCTGCGACCGTAAGCGACGCGATCGCACGGAACCATCGGAACACTCACCTCTGAGGCCTAACCTCTTGCACAACAGGTCTCCCGTGCGCCTCATTCAAATTCCTAATCTTAATATCGAACTCGGGATATCCCGTAATAATCGCATCATCATCTTCATTAACAAACGTCGAGCAAGTCCCACTCGACGGATTATGTCGATGGCAGATCCGACTCGCAGGTCTCGACCCATCCAGCGTCGCAGCAGCAAACTGCTCCTGGATGGAGCTCGCATACGTGGTACTTATCGGACTCGCCAGTGTAGAAAGCGAATGCGTCGTCGCAGAATCGGGTACATTCGTCGAAGAGATACTACTCATCGACGACTCCGTCGGCGATCTAAGACGAAAGGCCCCGGGGGTAAAGTGTAAGCTCTCAGGGACTTTTTTGCCATGGCGTTGGTTTAAAGAGGGGAATTTGGAGAGTGGTGCGTCTCGCATGCGTAGAGGAAGATGGTGAAGACCAGCTTCGCCGATGTGGTTATTATCTCCCATTTTTGCGATGCGCTTTTAAAGAAAAAAAAGAAATGGAGTAAACTCTGGAGTCGTTAGGTGGTGCATAAAGGCTGTCGCCATTGAAGATGTTTCGGAACTTAACTTACAGGGTGAGATTAAAGGGATATTTTATGCGAAAGTTGTAATACAGATGAAACAAGCAAGGTCAAAAAGAGTGTTGTTGACGACGATTGAAGGAGTGAATTAACCCGGCAGGTTTGACAATAATTATGTATGTATGATCGAGTGAGAAGAAACAGAAGGGCATAAGCAGGCAGTGTTATATTAATGGAAACAGAAACAAGGGAGTCGGACATCCGTTTCACCTCATCTCACTCTCCCTCTCGCACAGGTTGCCTCGCCTGAAGCCTGCAGGTAAAAGTCCTAAACTCTTGATCTAATTGGCAAGGCCGTTTTATTCTGGCCCACTGCGCTGGTATGAATGGGGTAAGACTCGAGATGATCCTTGATGACGAGGGGTTATGATTCGCTCGTGATGGCCGTTGTTGCATGGGCTGTGTTGCTTGTTTTCCAGGCACCAGAAAATGAACTGATCAGCCCTACGGTTCCCAGTTCCAGTGGTTGGTTCCCTGCGGTTCGCTCGCGGGTCAGCGTTGGGGGCTGGCTGATGCCATCGTGTTCATTTCACCATCCCCAGGCTGACGTGCTGTCGCTTATCGAATGCAGATGTTGTGGCATTATCGCTTAAATCTGTGAGTAACAGTAACAACGCACAGCATAATGCAAGTAATTTATTAGATTTAATGTGCTCTTAAATGTGACGGCCGTTGAATAGTCAGCTAGCTTATCCTAGCGAGTCGCATCATCATAAGAGCGCTTCAACCCGCAACTCACTCTCCAATCTTAAGAATCTCAGCAGCCCTCAAAACAGCCTTCGCACTCCTCTCAACCCACTCCTCAGCCTGCGTCGAATTCCCCTGATCCAAACTATCCTGCACCGCCGGAAAAACATCCGCACCATATCCACTATCCAACCCCGGCGCACTAACAACATTATAGAATGAGAACCTACCCGGCAGCAATCCCTCACTTGCGAAACCTCTACTGAACGCCTTGTACGCCGAATTAACAGCACTCAACAGAACAGTATCGTTTAGAGCAAGTGCTTGCTTGGCTAACGTAGAAATGTGCTTTCCTGCTTCTTCAAAGGAAGATACTGCCGAGGAGAGAGGCGTGAGGTCAAGGTCGTACGAGGGGAAACGGTCGGTGAGCTTCTCTTCGAGATCTTCAAAAATTTCGCGCAGGGCAGTGCCGGCGTGAGTGAGATCAAAAGGGATGAGGGGATCGTCAGCGATGTGGTAGGTTAGGAGAGTCACGAATTGACCCATTGCAGTATGGAGATGGAAGCCTGGGTCTGCGTATTCACTCATCCAGCGGTGTGTATCGTAGAGACTGAGTTGTGTCAGTTATTATCATGGTAGGTTAAATAGGAATACTTACGTATGGTATGCGTAGACCGGGTCTTGAGGACCAGGGCCTCCAGCAATATCAAGCTACCAAAGTCAGTCACGCTCCCGATCCACTCTCAGGCGACGCTTACAGAAGTGATGCCGTTATGATAGAAAGCAGCATAGTCACTACCACTACCCATGGCAGGCAAAACACCCTCAGTAGCATTAAACCACGCGTCATACAGCGTCGGTCCAGCGCCATAGCCCTCAGGGAAGATGATCTTCTTCATCGTCTCAATAGCAATAGTCTGGATCTCACCTGATCCAACAATCTCTGCTCTTGGACCAGAAACAGCAGTGTCGAGGTTGATATACGCAACTGTCTTTTCAATAAGTTCCGGGAGATGATCCTCGACCCATTCGGTGCTGCCCATGAGACCAAACTCTTCAGCGTCCCAGGAAGCTAGAATACTGCACATAGTTAGTCTTAAGTTTAGGCTGGGTTGGTGAGTGAACTTACATTGTTCGACGAGGCTTCCATCCGTTCTCGACTAGCTTCCCAAAAGCCTTTGCCATCTCAATAAGCAGCGCACCACCCGACACAGCATCCGCCGCACCACCAGCCGTCCACCCATCCCTGTGATTCCCAATAATGACATATTCATCCTCATTTGTACCATTAATCGAAGCAATAACATCCCACGCCGGCTCAAGTCTCGTATCCATGATATTCACAAGATTGAGGGTAGCTCCAGGTGCAGGACCACTATGATACGTTACGTTTGAAAAAGCACCCTTGTAATTGGTGCGATTGACTGTTTCGGCGGAGAGTCCGTGGTTGTCGAGGGCGTGCAAGAGTTGAAGACCGTCGCGGGGGGAGATAGGGATTGAGGGGATGGAGGGTCCGTAGGGGGTTATGTCGGCGCGGGGAGAGTCTTTGTGGGAGGCGTAGCCGATTGTTGAGGGGTCGCCGAAGGAGAGGGAGCCCCAGCGGGTGCTGCCTCTTTGGATGGAGGAGGGATGACGAGCAGGGCCGTCTGAGGTGTGTTAACAGGTGCTGATATGAGAGGAGCATATGATACTGACCTGGGTAGGGTAGGTAACCATTGGCTTCTGTGATCTCACCGTCCTCAAGAGGGTCAGTGTAGAGAATGGTTCCAATCATGCCATGAGCCTACTATGAATCAGTGACTGATACTTCATCATCGAGAGATGGAAACCCACCTCAGCATTCTTGATCTTGACTCCACGGTTCGCACCGCCATACTGAGCCAGAGCAATCTTTCCCTTCAACTCAACACCAAGATCCTTAAGCTTCTGATAATCCTCCCTCGAGCCGCGCCTATCACGACCATTAGCCATGCCAACTTCCTCAAGGTCATATTCTTACCCAACGTAAACATATTCAGCATTGACCCTCCCACTACCAGAAAGCGCATGATACGCAACCTGCTCATTCGGATTCCTCGTCTGCTCATCAACATCCAATTTATCCTCCAGCCTCTGAACCTCATGCACACTCCCATCAGGCCTCTTCAGACTAAGCGTACTCTCAATTGGCTCCGTATACGTGATCCAATACTCATCAATCCACGATTCCCAACCTGCGTCGATCCACTTCTTCTGCGTCCACTCTGCTGGAGATCTGTTGTGTCCTGCGAGACGATAGCCAGAGGTGTAGTAGAGGGACCAGTCTGAGATGGAGTTGTTGTCGAAGGAATTGACAAGGAGAGTTTCGACTTCGGTGAGGACGGGGGGAAATTCTACGACATCGCGTTTGAGGTGACGGCTTTGAGATGTACGCGATGCGCGACGGGCTCGAAGAGCGGAGAGTTCGTCTTTGTCGGGGAGACAAGCGTATACACACGCCGCAGCAACAAGACAAGTAGCCAAATTCCTCGCCATTTTTCACAGTATCACAACAATCGTGACAAATACCTCTACACCAGCAGAACCTACATCATATTTATACTACCCCTCAAAGTATCCTTGGCACATCTCGTGCGGGGGATTTCAACTTACACCCAGTCACGATAAGCTAGCGCTTACACCGCATCTCTGAAAGAGGAATGTCAAGTTCACGAGAGTACTAAATTACTGTGAGGATCACGATAAGCTGTTGCGTCATACGCCGAGGATTTGCTTGGCTCTGGTTGACCTTCCGTGTTGGGGCTTGATCACCGCGTAGCGTCGTATCATGATGATGCGGGGTTGAGGAACTTTTTTGATAGTCCGAGGATTCCGTGAGTTTAACGTGTTTAAGCTTGTTTTTGAGGTGTTTATCGTGTAAGTTGGACCCGGTTTATGTTTGTTGGTTATCTGGGTTGTTTATTAGGCTATTCTTCGTCATTGAGAGCGGCCTTTGCCCGGTCCACTGATCTATGGTTTTGCAGTGTTTACAGCCCATTGGCCAATCAAGATTAGTGAAGTCATGATGCAATTGAAGTTTGAAGATCATTCAATGAAAGTGCTATCGCTATTTGTTCCTCTAATCAACGCCAGTCCACTGCCATAAATATTCAACATGTTACACCAGTCCTATCCTTTGCTTTTGTTCCTCCAGATATCCAATTTTACCAACCTTTCCCATATAATCTTGCCAACTATCTGATGATTTAGTTCCTGGGCTCAACGATCATGGGTCCAACACCATGAGACTTCTCTTTACTCTCCCTCTCCTCCAAAGAACTGCCATCCTCCTCATCATCCGCCTTCTTACTCTTCCTAAACAACCTCATAAACCTCCCCCAACCCCTCGCCATCAAGTTATAAGCCCACACAAAAGGCGGCGCAAAGAAAGACACAACCTTGGCAAACCACTCATCAGGGAAGATCCTAACCAGCACACCCCACGGCAGACTAAACGCAGCAATAAGGATAGAGATCGCCCACTGCACACCATTAAGACCATCAGTGTCTATGTCGAAAACACGACCTCCGATGAAGATGATTCCGATCTGGAGACCGATCATAATGGCGTTGATGAGGATAAAGAACAGGTTCCGGTGGATGCCGACGAAGACGTTGAACTTGTTGTCGAGACGACGGCAGTTGAGTTCGTTGAAGATCTGCATCCAGACAAACATGTTGAAGATGATGGTGTCGAGCTGGAGCTTTTCGGCGGCGATGGAGGTGTTGTAGCCGAGGATGGAGTCGCCAGCGAAGTAGAGAACCAGGACGACGACGACTTGGAAGATGGATTGGCCGATGATCATCTTCCACATCTGGGATTGTTAGTGGTGGAGGTGAATGGGGAGTGATAGTTGACTTACGTTCATGGTGATGAGAGGGGCGGACTTGGGTTGGGGAGGTCGGTCGAGGATGGAGTCAGTAGGAGGATCGGTGGCCAAGGCAAGGGCAGCCATGGTATCCATGATAAGGTTGATCTACA
The DNA here is from genome assembly GCA_001262555.1 of Fusarium nygamai. Classification (NCBI taxonomy): domain Eukaryota; kingdom Fungi; phylum Ascomycota; class Sordariomycetes; order Hypocreales; family Nectriaceae; genus Fusarium; species Fusarium nygamai. The sequence continues at coordinate 26,159 of LBNR01000018.1, read as the reverse complement.
GAGGTCAGTATCACGAAGACACCCGAAGATGAGCATGACTTACCCAGAGAAGTTGAACTGCCTTGAGAACAGGCTCCATCTTATCGTCGTACATGGACGTAACAAAGGAAAGTAGAACGGCTGTGATGTTGACGGTGATTTGGAACTTGACAAGTCAGTACGTATCAAACCTCAAAGCCCATAGAACGTACCTGTAAGAACTTCTGCACCGCATCGTTGACAGCCCGTCCCCACTTCAGCGCAGTAATGATGGAAGCAAAGTTATCATCCATAAGGATAATCTCAGATGCTTCCTTTGCAACCTCTGTACCCGAAATACCCATAGAAAAGCCGATATCCGCTGCCTTGAGAGCAGGTGCATCGTTGGTACCATCACCAGTCACTGCGACTGTTTCGCCCAAGACCTTGAGACGCGTGACGAGAATACGCTTGTCGTCGGGTGAAGAACGGGCCAGGACTTGAAGACGAGGGATAACCTTGTCAAGCTCCTCCTCAGAGAGTTTGCGGAAGTCTGGGCCTTCCATGACGATGCCGTCGGTGAAGATACCGCACTCTGTGGCGATAGCTCGAGCTGTAACGAGGTTATCACCCGTAACCATGCGTGTAACAACACCAGCGCGTCTAGCATTCTGCACAGCTTGCGGGACACCTTCTCGAACAGGATCTTGAATACCAACGATACCAAGAAGCGTCAAGTCACCCAGGTTCTCAAGATCAGGCATCTCCTCAAAGTCCTTGTACACCAACCCGATAGTACGAAGCGACTTCCTCGCAAAAGCCATGATCGCATCATCAGCAGCCTTGCGATCCAAAGCCTCAACAGCGCCAGTAGATGGGTTGACCTCAGTAGAGCAGAAGCTAACCATGATCTCCGAAGCACCTTTGATGAGAACCCTGTATCCAGCCTGGACCTTTATCACCGCCAGCATGTACTTCTTGACGGAGTTGAAGGGCTCGATGAGGACGATTTGTTCGTTCGCTCGTGCTTCGGAGAGGGACTGCATGCCGAGATGGTCTTTGGCGAGTTGGAGTAGTGCGGTTTCGGTCTTGGAGCCGATGAAGGAGGCGTCGCCTTCGTTGGTGCCCTCGAAGGCGGTGGAGTTTATGGCGACGGATTGGGTGATGAGCTTGCGGGTTGAGGAGGAGAGGGTGGTTGCCCAGGTGGGTATGTCGGAGGTGAAGCTCGAGCAGCCGAAGCGGCCGGCGGTGACTGTCATTTTATTCGTGGTCTAAGACGTTAGAAGTTGTCTTGTGCTGGGAGGGTGTGACGTACCAAAGTTCCTGTCTTGTCGGAACAGATGCAAGTCGCGTTACCCATAGTCTCACAGGCTCTGAGGGCACGAACGAGGTTATTCTCCTTCAAGAGACGAGTTGTCGCAAAGGCAAGCGCAAGAGTGACAGCAAGAGGTAAACCTTCTGGAACAGCGACAGCAATGATGGCAATAGCCACGACGAGGAGATCAACAAAAGTAGAAGCCTTCTCCTCAGCTGGTCTATCATCACCAGGAACAGAAGCACAGAAGCGGAAGAGAAGAATAAAGAACATGAGGAGTGAAGCACCACCACCAAGCTTAGCGATAGCAACGGCAAGACCTTCGAGCTTCTTCTGGAGAGGTGTAGACTCAATGTCTGTGCGGACAGACATCATGATCTTGCCGAAACTGCTGTTAACACCGACGGAGGTAACAACAAAAGTACCCATGCCTTCGAGGACACGAGATCCAGAGATGATGAAAGGATCCGGTTCCTTAGTGCGCATAGGGTCGTCAACAAAGCACTTGGCACCAGGAGTCTTCTTCAAAGCGTCAGACTCGCCAGTGACCGTCGACTCGTCGCACTTGACATTATGGCCATCGATGAAGATACCATCAGCGGGGATCAAATCACCAGGCTCAAGGTTCATGACATCGCCAACAACAACATCAGCGACGTTGACAAGCATCGACTTTCCCGATCTGATAACCTTGACCTCGCGATCGTCCTTCTTGGTGTTGAGCTTCACAAACGCCTTTTCTTTCTGCCAGTCGTTATGCGAAGCAACAACCACAACGATGAGAACAGCGCCGAGAATCGCAACACCTTCGACCCAATCGACAGGCGTAGGATCACCCGGTTGATGCGACACACCAAAAGTTTCATATAAACCAAGCGCAAGAGAAATAGTACCAGCAACAGTCAACAGGATGAGCACTGCTTCTTGGAAGGTGATCCATGCCAATCGCCAAATTGACTTTGGTTTCTTGGCGGGAAGTTGATTGCGACCAAAGACTTTGATACGAGGACAGTTCTGGTTATTCAGCTCATCAACGCTAAGACCAGCTTTCAGATCAACGTTGAGACTGCGCGCCAGGCCCGGCAGCCCGCCGAGCCCCTTGAGGACATCGAGGGATTTGGGGTCGAGCAATTGGTTCAAGACCTCAGGGCTATGATTGAAAGGATTGTTGGGATCGTGGGGGAAGCGCTTCTCGTTGCCAGCATCGAGATATTGGGGAATTTCAGCGGTGTTAATGCTAGGAACAACGGTGGTGTCGCCGGCTGAAGAAATGGTGCCTACTTCGCTGATGGAGCGCTGGCGAGGATCCAGTAGGGCTTTTGGGTCAAGATGGCCAGACATTGTAGCTTAGTCTAAGCCCTTGGCAGAATAGATAGTAGAGGAATGAGTGAGCTCCAAACCAGTGAGCTGCGATGGGTGAGTCATGGTGCTTGAGGCCGTGGGTTTTTTCACTTTATATCTAATGTGCATCACCCAGCTAACATCATTTTCCGTGTACACTTAAAAAGCTTAGTTTGAGAAGATACAGGGGGAGCTGTTGTCGGTTACCAACAAGAGGTGTAGAGTCCCACCAATGAATCAACTCTAAAAGATCTGATAAACGAAACATTGGCTTATATCATCGGACAACGGAAGTCCGAGATCTCAATGGAGCTAAGATCTGCGCCGGTCAGCAGGGGAGCTCTTTTCACCAGCCAATAAGACACTACTATGAGTGAGGGTAATGAGTTATGTAATCGGAGACGGAAATAAAAAGCTCAAGCTCTGACCATAGCTTGATCTTGTTTCTGCTGCATCTGCACAGCCTCCCTCGATGATACCGCCCAATCAAGCTTATTTAGTGACGGGTATGTGTTGTAATTATCAGATCCCCCCCGCAATATCAGAAAATCTCGCTTGCTGTTGTTGAGGAAGTGAAGCGCTGATCCGATCGTACCCAGGACCAAGGTTTGCCCTTAGGTTACAGCACTTTATGCTACCCTGTAGCTTGGGAGGCCTGTTTTGACAGATCGAGATTTTGGGATTGGGATGAAACGTCGACTTGTCTGGACGCTTCAAGCTTATTCTGTCCTTTTCAACCACTTTTGCAATCTCAATTGAGAGACACGCGGACGAAAAGTTCCCCCTCTCAGGCCTCAGCGGTAAATGCGCGAGACAATCACTAACGATTTGATCTTGATCCCTGTCTCGCTAACACTATTCAGCAGATCCACGTGCCAGCTGTACCGCTCACACTAGGTCTCTCTAGCACCAACACATCACATTTCGCTGCATTACATTTGCATTTTCTGCCCCACGGAAACCCGCCTCTCCGTCAATCTCTCCCCCGTCTCACTTCCGTCTCTCCGATTACACTCTGCCTCGCATCCCCCCCTCGCAATGCCTCCCCGACGAGCCTGCGACACATGCTATAAGCGAAAGGTAAATAAAAACATGTTTTGTTTCCCTCCATGACATCAGACCATTATAATAACGCTCTACTATAGATTCAATGCCTGATCAAAACGCAAGGTGATCCGTGTGACTGGTGCGACAGCCAGGGGCTCACATGCACCTTTGATAGAGTGATCCAGAAGGATCCAAACAAAAGGTAACCTTGTTTTTGCTGTGACTGCCAAGGCTGAACCGTTCCATTGGGTGCTTCAGACTGACGCTTTCAGAACAACTTCCGATGTCGTCCAGGAACTATCACGTCGCGTGGAAACGCTCGAGGAGGCGCTTCAAACGGCTTTGACGAATAGCACAAACATGTCCGTTGGAGGCCCCTCACCATGGTCTGAACCAACAAGTCTTCGTTTCGCTTCATCCCCAGTTACTCGTCATCCGGTGATAAGTCCGATTGGTGTATCGCCAACAACACGCTCCAAGGCTGTTTACAAATTATGTCGCTGCCACATCGGGACAAACTGGTATTTCAAAGGAATAGGCATTCTCTCAGATCGCGGCTGGCAGTGGATCTCAGACGGTGCAGGGGAGCGCGTATTTCTCGAGAATTTCGACATTTTCGGTAATCCTGCGCCGCCACTTGGCCCTGTTTCATTTTCTGAAACAGCGAGGGTTCTGCCCCCGAGGGCTATCTGCGCGCATGTCGTTGAGTTATTTTTCAAGTCTAAAACAGCTGTCATCTTTCCGTTTTTGGAGAGAGGCCTCTTTGAGGGGACATTGAGCAGGGCGTTTGATGAAGGGGTTGGGGATTTGGGGAGGAGGGCGCCTGCTGAGGCTTGTCTTTGGGCTATGATTGCTCTTGTTGTGAGGACGACTGATGCTCAGCAGCTGGGGTTTTCTTTTGAACCGAGGGATTGTGTGAATGAGGCCTCGAGGTTGTTGGGCGTTGTGAGTGGTATCACTAGCTTGGACAGCCTGCAGGGAACTCTTCTTCTGGTAAGTGATGTGATAACCACCAAGATCGTGAATGAGGCTGACAAATTCAGTGGGCAAGTCAAAAGACCAGAGGACAATGCCGTGAAGCAGCAGTTAGCTTCGCAAGTGCCTGTCGCATGGTATGTGATCTCGGCGGCCATTTCCCTCTATCACGACCAGCAATCTTCCCCCAACACATCCCAACATTCGACGACCAAACAAGGCTTCACATCCGGAGACTGTTCTGGATCTGCTATTGCTACGACAAGGACATGTCTCTACGAACAGACAAGTCGCCGCTACTCAATTCAGATCACTGCGATATAAGTGATGCTGAAGACCAGGCACTATGGTACCACAGCCTTCCGCGAGATACAAACCTCGCGAGAATCAAAGAAAACGCAAGCAACATTCTATGTTCTCCACGAGCCTTCAAGTACACGGAGGGCGAACTCCTCGCGCATGTTCGACAGCTTGATGATGAGCTTGAAGAATGGCGCTTATCGATCAATGCAAGCTATCGACCGCGGTTATCAATCTCATCAGACTTGGTGTTCGGACTCCCTGCATCTTTGACCGAAAGAGATCGTATGAAAGAAAGGACATATTTCATAAACCTGCAGCTCGATTACCTCTTCACTATCATCAACATCCATACCCTGGTTCGAAAATGCGGCGATTTGGAAGAGAATCTCCCAGATGATCTTCACAGCGTAGTCCACTCCAGCGCTGATCTCTCCATCGAAGCAAGTCGGTCCATCTTCCGAATTTTGGACCAGATAGTGGAACTCTGGGAAGAAGACGCATTATGGATAGCATCGCACTATGCGCCTATGGCTGCGATGCCGCTCTTCATGAACATCCTGATTCACCCGCTTGGTTCTTCGGCTGATAATGATCTGCATATCTTATCGTCGATAAGCAAAATCACACGCAAAATTCCTTCTGATAGGCTTCCGATGGAGGAGATTGAGCATATTCAGGAGATTAGTGAGTTTGTTATGGAGCTTGTACGATTAAGTCATAGTGCGGCTTGGAAGGTCAAACGGGGCGAGAGAGAGCATGATCTTGATATCATTCATACATAGTAGCACAAATAAAGAATACACGATTGAATGGTTACTCGATTTCTAAATGGTAGTTGGGATGGTTGTCACACGATCTAGGGCACGTATTTCACTTGGCTTGTTATATCAAGCACAGGTGGGCAACCTTCAATTTGCAAGTCATATATTCATCTGATTCTATCTTGTGATTGCATCTTTAACTAGTTCTGCCAAGCCCCCAATGTTGCATATGTGGATTTAACTGATGATCGACCGGATGGTTCCAGCTTGGCAATAATGAATGGGTCTAGCAATGTGTCAGACTCAAGACAAAGCTTATCCAGGGAAGAGACCACTTACTCAGGACTATATCTCCACTGAACAAGGGCTTATTCCTCACCCATAAGGTGCGACAAATCCCGAGGACACTTCCGTCCACTACAAATCCACTCCCCAGCAACCTTCTTACAAGAACACTGCCTCTTCTCCAGCCCACTCTCCTCAGCCGGCAGACTTCTCGGACACTTGGGACCGCCGCACAACCACTCATCTCCAACCTTGTGGCACGAACACTGCCTCTTCTCAAGCTTGTTCTCCTCGGGAAGATCGCGGGGACACTTGGGTCCGCCGCAGAGCCACTCGTCGCCGATCTTGTGGCATGAGCACTGGCGGGGGACGAGATCGCGCCTTACTTTGTCGTAGCACTTTGTGCCGGTGCAGATCCAGTCGTCGCCGACTTTCTTGCAGACGCAGGAGCGCGCTTGGATGTCGCTTGGGGAGGAGGGGGCGGCGACGGTGAGGGTTGCGAAGAGGGCGACTGCGAGGGGGAGGAACTTCATTTTGGCGGTTGAAGACTTGTCTGAAAGCTCGAATTATTCTGGTTTCTGTTTGAGTTTGAGTGCTGAGAGTAATTGATATCTAGCGACGAGCGTCTTGTTCTTTTATACTTGAATCTTCACGATCAACACAACGATATCTCCACCTCCACAGTCAACGCGATAGCCCGATCAAAAGATCCTAGCAAGATACATCCAAAATAAGCTCCCTCACACATTTTCGGAAGTCGGTCCATTGATAAGTCTGGCACTTTTGCTCCCCGTGCTCCTTTCGCCTAGGATCTAGACCCAAAATGGAAGGTGAAGCAACGTCAACCCGCCTCTGCATTCACTGTGTTACCTTGCATCTGCTCGTAACCACGGTATTGGAGATGCTCAGCGTCGTATTTGATAAGTATCGACTGATCGAGACTAAGTTGGGGGCCGAATGTGAGGTTATTCGTGAGGTTCTTTGTGGTGGGTTGATTCTAGGCTGATGGGATTTATGTTGCCAAGGAATCCTTCGGCGGGACGAGAATGTGGACTAAACGAAAACTACAGAAGTTCTTCTGCTGACCAAGAATGTTGTTTGAATCAATTGAGAAGGTAGTATTTGCATCTGACACCACGGCTGGATGACAGTACGGGGGCGATTTGATCATCGGCGGTAAATATTTTTGGGACATCAAGTTCAATACTTTCAGGCCAAGTAGCACCATTATTCACTTTTGATAAGATCAAGCTCGAGGGGTGTTTGGCAATGAGCGTAATAGTACTTGCAAGTCTATAGTCAAGCATTCTTTCGGAAGCATGAGTTAACGTTGAATGATGCTTAAATGATATACCTAAAAACAAGCTTGATACGCATCTCTATCTACGCGCACGATCCACATCGTAATACAACCTGCCATACCGAATATGGAAAAGGGTCGATTCGGAAACGCACAACAGTTCCCGCTGACTGACAGGGTTCGCAGTGGCGATTGGTTGATTGGCGACATAGACCGGGCCCTTGGACTGATACTGATGATCCTGCAGATTGAGAGACAGGGCTTTTATCTGTGATATCTTGTGGTCGGCCGCTGCTATACTGAGTAATGCCGATATCTGCACATCAGATGATCCTTATTCAATGTTGATGAGAATTGGTTTTGGTACAAAACAGGAAGGCAATGAGACGCAAATATCGTATGGCATCGAGGCTAAGTTGGAAAGAAAGCTCAGGACCTTGATCTTAAATGATAAAATAACTTAGGTAACTCAGCTGAAGTTTAAAGAACCTTTGCTAAACTTAGGATACCTCTGACCAAGTCTATTCTAATACCAACTTAGGGGAGCTCATGCGATCTACCAGATTATAATTATACTCTAATTATTCTATACTGCTGCTATCTATGTATTCAAAAACTCCTTATTCTCATCACAGCTGGCCACTACTCGTGAAAGCATCTCCACTGCTCGTATCAATCTCCACATAGGAGTTATCTGGCATTGCTATGCCAAAAGAGTACTGCGAGTAAGAGTCGTCGCTAGCTTGAACACCAACAGTCGGGCCATCACGAGCATCAGTGCGATAGTACGCGAATCTCACCAGCCCCGGATGATCTTTATACAGACTAACAGTGAAGTGAATCGTCTCTATAGATATATCATCTCTTCTCCACGGAACCGTGGTGTACTCAACAGTGAACGTCTGGCCCCTAGACGTCTGGTGAACCTCGTATGAAATGCCAGAGTTGCAGACAGAGGACATGATATACACGGACTCGAGCCAGTATGGGAAGATAGCCACCGATGGGTAGTATATTGTGAAGGGCAGCTCGTAGTTCCCCTCATAGAAGTTCTCTGGGGCCACAAGGGTTAACATGCCGATTGTACTAACATAGATTGTGTTTGAGAGGTGGCCGTATATGCCGACTGGGAAAGGGAGGTGGACGGTGTCGTATTCGTCCATGTGGTAATCTCCCGAGGTGAATAGAGGTGTAGGGTTTGCGAGGACGGTGGTTGGAGGAGGACAGCCAGTGGTGGTGGTGCCCGCTGCGGTAGTTGTCTCGGCAGTCGTGGTGGAAATCTCATCAGTCGTTGTAGTGCTCTGCTCGGCCGCTGTGCTTCCTTCAGCGGTTGTAGTACTCTCCGCAGAAGTCGTGGTGCCCATTTCAGCAGTGGTAGCACTCTGTTCAGTTGTTGTGCCTTCTTTAGCAGTTGTAGTACTTTCTATAGAAGTAGTAGTGCTGCCCTCAGCAGCAGCTGTGGCCTTAGTAGTCCCATCAGTTGTTGCACTACTCTCCTTTGATGAAGTAACAATGGCGGAAGTGCTCTCATCGGATGAAGTTGTGACAGTAGTACTACTGTCACCAGAGGTTGTTGTGCTCAGTCCCAGTCCAGGTGTTTCAGTACTGCTCTCTGATGAAGCAGTCACGACAGTTGTGCTATCTTCAGTCGCCGTACTGCTGTTTTCGGATGAAGCCGTGGTAGAGAGTGCGGTCTCATCAGTGCGTGTTGCTGTACTGGCATCGGTCGTTGTAGTGCTGTAATCTGATGAAGTGGTAGTAGTTATAACACCACTCTCAGATGGAGTCACCGCAGTAGTTGTAGTGTCCTTATTTGTGCTCGTGACATCGCCAGACTTTGTAGTAGCAATGGCTTCGGATGAAGTTGCAATGGTTGGAGTGCTTTCATCAGAAGTAACAGTGCTGCTTCCAACTGATGTAGTAGTACCATCTGTTACCGAGGCTGTTGTGCTGCCCTCTGAAGAAGACGTGACGCTATCAGTGATTGTTGAACTCTCATCAGTTGTCGTCGTGCTGTCCACAGAGAAAGATGTAGCTGTTCCCTTAGTCGTGGTTGTTGTAACATCCTCGGATGTTATTGGCGTGCTCCCCTCGGCCGCAACTGTTGTGCTATTTGTAGATGCAGGTGATGTTTCAGCTGAGGTACTGGTTACACCAACTGCACTACTAGTAGTTTCAGTCCCGGTTGTTGTCTTTGCGGTAGTTGCGGTGGTGTCGATGGAAGTTGAAGTTCCAGTGATTGTCTCAGCCTTGGTTGTCTCAGTGGTGGTAGCGCTTTCAGCATTTGAGGAGACAGCGATAGTCGTAGTACCATCAACCATAGAAGTACTGCCTTCAGCTACAGTCGTGCTCTCAGTGGCGAAAGTATTTGTTCCAATCGCATTTGAAGAGGCATCAGTCTCTGTGGACAACTTCGTGCTGGAAGTGGCAGTATCGACGGTAATCGCAGTGGTTGTACCAGTACCTGAGACATTTGTCTCCCCGGTACTAACAGCCTCGCTCTCGGTCGACGTTGTCTCTAAAACAAGTGTCTTAGAGCTTGTAGAGGACGGTTCAGAGATAGATATTATAGACTCCGAGGCAGTAGTCAAGATACTCGAGCCTAATCGCAGTTAGTAAGACATTTCACCTAACAATGAAGTTATTCCCAGTGGCTTGGCACTAGCTCAGCCAACCGCACATTGGCTGGAACTTACTGGCACGGGAGGTAACTGGTTTACACGGGCTTGCGACGACCAATTGCGCCACCAACAAGCCCAAAGCCACTGACGAAATTCCTTTGAAATGCATGGTGTATAAAGAGAGACTTGTAACGAGCGACACTTGCAGCGACCGAGAGAGAGATATGAAGAATCAGCCTAAAAGCAGATGGAAAAGGAAAAGAAAATAGAAAAATTGAACGAGAAGCATCTTCATAGTAGCATACTCCGTACGGAGTACTCTCGTTCGTAATTCTCAGCTCATAAATCTTTTCTTTAATGAGAATCGATAGTCTCTTCAATAGTCTAGACTTAGCGGGTTTAAACTGTCAGAAGCGAGCAAGCAATCTTAAAAGTTAAGCGAGAGACAAGCTTAAATTTTGACAACGTTGAATTTGGTACATTGTTCTTTGCTATGGAGAGGAGGGCATGTGCAGAATTAATCTGCTAAATTGTAATAACAACAAATAACAACAATCCCGGAATCCAAGCGAGCGTGTCAAGCATCATTCAGTGCCACAAAATAAGGGTCCGTATAGACAGTGGATCTTGCTGAGCCCCTAGCTAGATGCTGGGATCAGGCCGTTGGCCTTGTGGATACAAGTATGCTGTTAGGCGAATCCTGCAAGGGTTTGATGGCTTAGGTTGTTCAGACGATACCGAAAGGGACCTCGGAGGACTCCGTACTTGAAGTAATGAGGCAAAGAATCTGAATCCTCTATGGTTCAAATTATTTGAAGCTATTTATAGATATGGTTGACTTAAATTGTTACGCTACAAAGGTTGAGCCTAGCCTTACTCCATCCTGACCTGGACTGCTTAGGTGCCTGAGGCAAAAATTGGAACTCCTCATCGAACCTCCTATGAGGCTACGACGGCTTTAAAACCGCGTCGTTAGATATCTCTAGGTCGAAATCTTATCTGGACCTTTCAAAAACAATTGTACGCAAGCATCGGAAATAATTCAAGCTCACGTTACTATCAGGTAACATGTATGATGGACTCATTTTCAATGCTCAAAACATCGGGTTCATGAGCAGCTATTTCTCAGCAGAGAAAGCCGTCGACATACAACCCATACAGATTCTGTGGACCACTATCTTAAGCACTTGGTTTCCAGCCCTCGGCGAAAAGGCGCATAAGATTGCCTACAAAGCCCTCGGTTCGCCTGATAAGAAAGAACCCGACGCCATCCTTGAAAAAGTTCAGTATGTCTGGGCTAAACCCTCGGGCGAATTCCTAGAGCATGAAATCTTCGTTGCTCAATGCAGGAGCTGGGAACACGATACCGATGAAGGATGGGAATTGGCTGCCGATCAACTGAAGGATTATCCACGGAATAATAATCCCGATGGGTCATGGACGATGTTTGGGGCGGTAGCTATCGGAACAAAGGTCCAAGTCTACGAGTGGAGAGATGAGAAAACGACATCATCTTTGAAGCAAATATACTGGCAGTTGGAACTTGGTAGTGCTAAGGATCGTAGCTTGTTTGAGAAAGCCATGGAGGACGCCAGATCTCGGGGTTGGGACTACGCACACATGCATAAACAATGGACTGTGTGTTGATTATGAATGCTATAGTCTATATGGTTACATCTGGAGAAGCAGAAATAATAGCAGATATAGCACGAAGATAGAATTGAAACGTAGTGATATTTGCTGTTCAATTACCGGCCAGTTCCCTGTGGTAACCTTTCCATCACACTAATCCGTGGCCTGATAAGTACAACTCGCTCCAAATCACCTCACTCTAATTACCACCAACAAAGTCTCGCACCATCTCATCCAGATCAACCGAATACAGCCAGTCAATATCAAAAGGCTTAGTCTCAACATCAGCCTGCTTCGGCATCCTCCTCTTGTTAATCTCATCATTCAACTCAATGATCTTATCAACACGCCCCTGTCTCCCCTTCTGCCATCTTCCAAGAGCATTACTAAGACCCTCACTGTTCTTCTCCTTCAGCTGACCAAGAACTCCCGCGAAAGTGTATACATCCTCAAAAGCCTGGTTCACACCTTGACCAGCGGTGGGGGGGATAGCATGTGCTGCGTCGCCAAGAATAGCGACGCGGCCGTACTTAGCGCTGGAAGCCCATGTCTCAAGCTTGGGGAGGAGATAGAATGGCCAAAGGTTGACTTTGTCAGGGGAAATTTCTGAGGTTGAGTTTGCGACGATGGCGGGGAAGTCTTCGTTGCCTTCGCGGAGAAAATCAACGCACCATGTTTTATCAGAGTTCATAGCCTTCCAAGCATCACGGCCTGGATCTTCACCAACAAAGATCTTCTGCTTTCCGATAAGAACTTCGGAACCATCAGCTAACTGCGGTGCAATGACGAAAGCACCGCGCTTGTCGTGCATGAAAGTAGCTGGAAGCTTGTACTTGTTGTTCTCCGGCTTGAGTTGTTTGGCGGGGACAGCAGCTGTGACACCGATCATGTTGGTGAACTTTGGTTCCAAGTCTGGATGAAGATATTTCCTGACACAAGAGTGAATACCATCAGCGCCAACAAGAAGACTAGCGGTTTCTTCACTCCCATCCGTGAAGCGCCACGTAACGCTATCCTCCGTCTCACGAACAATACTCTCGAATTTTCTCCCATACTCAACCGTGATACCCGCTTCTTTAACAAGATCAAGAAGAACATTGATGAGTTCAAAGCGATAAATACGAATACCAGAGTATCCATATTTCTCTTGATTGCCAAACTCAAAGTCGTCAACGACTTTATCATCTTGAGAGTAAAAGTACAAGTCTTGGAATTTGTAAGACTTGGGGAGCATGCGTTCAAAGACGCCGAGCTTGTCTAGGGCGCGCAGGGAGTTGGGGGATAGCATGATTGCGCCGCCGATGTCGAGGGGGGCGCTTTGTTGTTCGTAGGCGGTGGATTGGATGCCTTGTTGGTGCAGTGCGAGGGCTAGGGCGAGACCTGAGAGGCCTGCTCCGATGATGGCGACTTGGGGAGATGACATGTTGATATTGGATAAGAAAAAAGGTAGACTTGGTGTGAGATGTATATAGTGAAGTGATGTTTTGGTGTTCTGAGAGTGAATACAAGTGGAATGTGAAGGTTGGTATGATTGATGGGTTTCTAGTATCACCACCTTGTCCACGGCCTCCTATATATACACAACCCCCTCAGCCACCCTTCCCCCCAGTCCTTCCACAATCCCTTAATAAAACAATCCTCACCCTGCGGTAATTTCCTCGTTCTCGGTCTTTTGCCAAAAATCCCTTCATTCTCACACAATCGTGCCGCTCCCATCCGTCTCAACCAATCATGTTGACCAAAACCCCTCTTCTACCGGCCGAGTCAATCCATCCGGCCGATATCCATTACTTCTCGGCCGAGCACAGCCTCTTCCTTTCGTCAATGCCATCTCTGGATAGGCTAGATCGCTTACTTATGCGCCCTCTCGGAGTGCTGATTTCTAAGCTGCGGCGCGGTTTTTTCGCATAGCCGTATTAACCGTCCGGCCGAGATGTCGGGACCGAAGTACTCGGCCGGGAGTAATGGAAGGGGGATTTGCTATAAAGACTAAGGATGTGACGGCGGTAGATTTCACTCATCAATTCAATCACATTCGCAATCAACTCCCTCAGCAAGTTCTCCAAACATTCTAAATACCTTACAGTTGAACACTCGATCTCATACTTTAAGCGCCTTCTCTCCCTCATCCTCACTTGGCATCTGTGATCTACGCAGATCTACCCCCACTCAACACCAACTACCGCTTCTCCACCAAAACCCTTTCAAAATGCACTTCCTCTTCATTGGCGGAACAGGCCGCAACGGCTCTCTGGCCGTTCAGGAGGCTCTATCCCGCGGCCACACAGTCACTGCCCTCGTCCGCAACACAAACACCGCCAAACTCCCCTCTCACTCCAACCTCACCCTCATCCAGGGAACACCAACTTCAGAGTCCGACATCGTCAACGCTTTTTCAACCCCTCAACCTCCGCAAGTAGTTATTTCAGCTCTTGCCCAAGTCAGAGTCACAGAGTCTCCTTTCGCAGCTTTGCATCCTGATACTACACCCGACTTCATGGCTGTGAGCATGCGTGCTCTCCTCGCTGCTATTACCCAAGCAAATATTTCCCCAAAGATCGTGGTGAACTCAGCTCAAGGCGCTGGATCGTCGTGGAGCTCTATGAATCTCCCTGGAAAAATGATCTTTAGCCACGGAAGCATGGGGATTGGGCTCAAGGATCATAACGAGGTTGACCGTCTGGTGAGAGAGAGTGGGTTGACTTTTGTTCTTGCTCGGCCTGTTATGCTTGGGGAGGGTGAAGCCCAGCCTATCAAGGTTTGGCCTGATGATGGAAAGGGCTGTGCCTGGATGCCCAAGATTACTAGAGGGAGTGTTGGGAAGTGGCTTGTTGATTCAGCTGAGAGCAGCGAGTGGGACGGACAGTCTCCTGTTCTCAGCAACTAGGACATTTCGAGATGGAAGCTGAAGGTGCATTGGTTAGTTAGACGTTGCTTTTTACCTTTAGTTATAATCTATCATCAGTCTCATGGACTGTTCTTGCTCTAGATTTTATTAGATACTTTTATCTTAGCCCTGAAGCTTCTGTCTCTTAGCAAATCTGTATTATAAAAGCATTGCTCAGGAGCAAGTAAATATCAGACATTTATATCAGGTATTAAAATAGACTCTGCACAAAGTGTGCTAAGTTTAATAAGATATCCTAAGCTTAATAGAAGTATTATAAAATTAGGCTGAGTTACCTAAGTTCTTCTGTCATTTAGGATCAAGATCCTAAGTTTTCATTCCTCTCCTAGGCACTTAGTACATCATTACTACTCCTTTGCCCTGACAAGCTGGCCTTTGTAATAGCGACTTGGCCTGGTAAACCCAGCCGGCGTCTTTTCCACCAGACAAACCTCTTCATAACCCTCACGTTCCTCTGCATCTATAAGCCTCATCCCCGCAAGTTCCTCATTATTCAGCAACATGGGTCCTTCCCCTATCTTCGTCTTCGCCCATTGTTCCCAGGTCTTGATCTTGAGCTTCTCGTCTGGCACCCATTCTGTACTATTGCCCCAAGGTGCAGGCAGTCTCGCGTCTGTGTTTAGTAACCTCCATGGTCGCCCGGAAGCTAACGGGTAGATCCATTTCTTCTCAGTCATGTACGCCTCGTCATTCAGACGCATATAAACGAGCGATAACTTCCAATACCGACCTTGCGACGCCCCCTCAACTTCATATTTAGTAGTGGGAAAAGCCCAAGTCATAGTCCGCCCTCTTTTTATATGACAGCGCAGTAATGTTGTGTAAATATTTCGCTTGTAGCAGCCCATGGGCGCCACTGATCCCAAAACAGTGATATCTGCATCAGCGGTATCTGGCAGCTCAACTACCCGCTGCAGGGCTGGGATGATCGACTTCCAGACAGACGCCTCATCCTGATGTCTCTCTGGACACGGTGTCTTGTGCTGCATGCCAACGCAATCGACGTGAAGAGTCTGTATATCTGGCAAAGCAATGGGATGGAAGCAGCCGTCCGAGTCCCAAGTGCCAAACAATGCATCGCACAAACAGCTCATATCGATATGAACGTGCTGCATCCGGGGCAACAAGGGACGCAAATCCTCGCACAGATGAGGTTTAGGCCCGTTGAGATCGTAATTAATGTTATCCGATGTACCTAACGCAAGCTCCAGGCTTGTGCAACTTGACGGAATTCTCCTCAAAAGTGATGAGATAATTGGCACCTGGATGAAACAGAATGGGTCTCGATGATGGCGCGCTAGAGAGAAGGACCTGAGATTGTTCATGCGCGGAAGCACAGCCATCGTCAGTTGAAGAAATGAATCGTGAGTGTCGGTGTGAAAACCTCCAGGTGTTTCAGGTGGGCGATTTATGTAGAGAGTCAAAGAGCGTGTTAAAGAAACGGCCCATTGATCATGGCTTGCTATAAAGAGATCCAGTTGAGGGCCGACAAAGAACACGAGGTCCCTGTAGAGCAAGCGAAGAGCAACATCATGCCATTCTTTGTTGACGAGCAGACAAGGATGAATGGTCGATCTCTGGTCGCAAGGGCTAATATTCTCTAACACCTTGGTGAGAAGTTCAGGAGGGAGGGTCTTGGCCATTGGATGGAGGGTTATTGTCAATCAATACAGTCAGAGATGAAATTGTGGTATGAAAGAGAAAGCACAACGACAGAATGGACACTTGGAGGGATTATTATGGAGGCTGTGCTGAGCATCCAGGCATCCTCCATTTGTGTCTGTCCTATTGGCAGGGGCGGATAATGGTCCAATCAACGAACGTGGCTGAGTCAGGCCGACGGTCTGGAAATCGTGATGATATGACGAGCTTTAATTCGCTGTCCACCTGAGTTCAATAGTTAAATTAAGAGTATTATCTCCCAACAGTACTTCTTAAAACAGGGACAGTTAATCAAGTAACTTATTTGGTTTTAAGAAAAATTAGCGGGCAGATAAACTGTTCTCAGGGAGCAGAAAAATATGAGACTTTAGAAGAGGATACTAAAATAAACTTACAAAGAGCCCCCTAAGCTTATGCCAAATGACCTAAATATTTTTATCTCTTAGGATTAAGGTCATAGGTTTTCTTTCCTCCCCTGTCAGTTTATGTATCCTCAGATTAGCGGGTAAGAAATGGGCTGTTCGCCCAGGCTGAGGCAATCGGTAACAGTTCGTCGGGGGATACCTGTGCGCCTTCATTCTCCTGGGTGAGCGTACTGCGTGGTCTGGTTCAGAGGAACGGGAATCATGCTGGCGACAAGGTGTAAGGCTTTGAGACGACTTGGCTTACCGCTCGTCCTGGTCGTCTCATTAAGGCATCGTGCTCCCAGAGTGTAAACAATTTGAAATCGAATATTGAAAAGTGACTGGATCTATTGGGCCTGGCGGTGACTCAAAAGGTTGCTTGGTATGAAATTCCCAAGATTTTCAAACGTTGACGGCTTACACCGGGGCCCTTGTCCGTTCAATCTTGCCTCGCGATGCTTCAAACAATCGTAAGCCATCAGCTCTTGGTCAAAAACAGTCAAATTATTCTCTAAATAAATAATTTATAGTTAGGAATCAGTCTTAAGACCTTATCTTAGCACAGAGAACTTACCTAGCAATAAGTACTTAGCGTTAGCATGCCCAAAGAAGTCCTATTTAATCGTAGCAAATCCATGAGTCTTGCCACGCCCGGTATGCCGCTCTAAATTGAAAGGAATAGTAATTATACAACGCCGTCAGTCCAGTCATTTTGCCTCACTTTCAGCACTAGCCGCTGGGCATTAGGTGTGCTGTACTCGATCCTGTTGTCATATCAGCTTCTATCTCGCACAGCGCGTATTTCTAAGGTGGGAATACATGTTCTGTCCATGCAAATCAACGTCTCGACCCGCAAGACCAAAAGTCTGCGAAAGCAATGCACGGAACTGCTCCTGCTGTCCCTCAACATGCCGCAAAACGGCAAAATAAACCTCTCGTGTCGTGAGTGTATAATCAGGTTCCACAGCCGATTCCTCAGTTGCCATGCCAGACAATGCAAAGACCTTATCCCTCAGGTCTGTGCATTGCCAGTCTCGGAAGATCTCGATCAGGGTCTGGAGGCTAGGAACAGGGGTGTCGGGATGTCTCCAATGCGCCCGCTGCCATACCATGACAGCAGCGGAGCTCTGCATGACCATGAGGTGGTACTCATGGTGCGCGAACCAGTTAGACTCCTCAATTGACTTGAGCTTAAGATAGAGCTTCTCTATATCGTCCCACGTAAAGCTGAGCGAGCCGCACCAGACGGTCATATCGTTAGCATGAAGGAGTTCTTGAATAATCCACATGCGCCTCCAGTAACGTTGATCAAACAGGCCGTGAAGGGCTTTGCCTTCCTGCCTTGACCATAGGGGGCGATATCCTGAACCTCTTGGACGGAGAGGCTTGGAAGCCTGCGCCGCTACGAACCGCACCGCGATGTCGCTGTTCTCCTCCTCCTGTCCGAGCCATAAATAGACCTTGACGGCGCTCG
Organism: Fusarium nygamai; assembly: GCA_001262555.1. Classification (NCBI taxonomy): domain Eukaryota; kingdom Fungi; phylum Ascomycota; class Sordariomycetes; order Hypocreales; family Nectriaceae; genus Fusarium; species Fusarium nygamai. The sequence continues at coordinate 8,173 of LBNR01000018.1, read as the reverse complement.
TGTAGATCTGCCGCATCATTCCGACTTGATGGTTGCGCTCATGAATATTTGATTGATCAATGCAAATCGCATCGATCCAGAACAAGGTTGGCTCAGTGATAATCGAGCTTTGCAACCGTAGAGAGGATAAAAGATTTTCTCCGACTGCGAGCTCGCCTTGATTCAAGAGCGTAATTTTCCGCTTGGTTCCTCCTTCACCCCAGGTGTACGAAAAGGCGGTATATATAGGATGCGTTGATAGCTCTGCGCCGATGAAGGTACTCCCTTCGGCAAGCTCGGAGATTGACCTGAGGCCTTCTTTCTGGTGTTCTCGAAAGGATTTGTTATGGTTTTCGCCATTTTAGATCTCCATTTACCTTCAGGCTGAGGATATCCCATGGCTTCAAGCACCGTATCCGCGAGCTCTTTCCAAAATCTCTCCGCGGCTTTAGCTCTCTTTTTGAACCTAGAATTGATTCCACTTAGTTCTTTGCTTCTAAATCCGTGACCTCCATCATGACCTTGGTGCTGGCTACAGTCATCCACGGCGCATGGCTTCCAGATTTCGTGTGAAAACAAATGACCGTTTGGTATCACGCAATCTTTTGTCGCGCAGGGATTCGATTCCAGGGCAGTCTCCCCGGAAATTTACTTGATTTACCAAGCCAAGGGACCTCCCACATTGGGGGGAGAATTTCTACAGCTTGCTGGACGTCTTTGACCCAGGTAACAGTACGGCCGCTATCAGTGCCGCTGCCGCTGAAGGTGTTTCCATAGCTGATATATCCGATGTGATCATCCATGTATGAATTACCAGGGCCAAAGTTGATCAAGTCTCTTGACAGCGAGGTCGGCACGTCGAGATAGGTCCGCAATAGCTTCATAGAGTTGCAAAACCTGGTCTTGAGTTGCCACTTGGTCCGGCGCCAGCAAGCACACGTATTCCATTAGTTCCATTGCTAAGGCTTCTAACCGGTACGCCTTACCCAATAGCCTCACGGCCATCGCCTAGGTAATGCCATTTCCAGGCATAAGACTAAGGTTTAATCCTACTATAAAAGGGAAGTGCACCAGCTTGTAGATTACTGAGCAAAGAGTTTTATAACAATATCACCTCGATAATTTATGATCCTTCCAGTTCAGGGAGTTGCAAATGTCAGCAACGCCCCAGTAGCGTATGCGCTTACTATTATGATTAACCTTAGTAGCGATCTAGGCCCTGTTCTAGGCGCCAGGCCGTCCCATGAAATTCGTGAGAATTCAGGAACTAACTTCCACGTTCTTCTTTTCAGACCTTTTTGGCGCTACCAGCACTTGAGCTGGATAAACCACAATCTCCTCATCGCCGTCACCATAATCCTCTCCCTTCTTCACAACCAGGGGAAACAACACAATCCTCACTTTTGAATCTTGAGCCTCATACTCCTCATTGGTCAAGTCCGAACTATCACCGCGCTCATTCATCCAAGCAGCGTTGAAAGAGACAGAACTTTCAATGTCACCGTTCGCATCATACTCGGGCTGGAGAGGTGGAAGCATCATATAATCTGCCTTTTGACTGCGCATCTCGACTGAAACCTCGACTGCTTCTTTTGTCACCTGCGACAGACTAGAAACAAGCTGACTTTCCAGATTGGAAGGTGGTGGGAGAATGGCGCACAGGGTCTGGAAGATAGTTTCGGATACGGCTCTAGCGTCATGGTCACGCTGGTTCTGGACACTGTCGCGATTAGACAACAGTGTCAGAGTTGTGGCCCGCCATCTCCGTATGGCCGAGGGAGGTCCGACAAGCTGCTTTTCGAGACTCTTGAGCTTCTGTCTTGTTTCTCGATCCAGGCCGAATAAGTAGCGAGTAAAGATAAACTCCCAGAGCATACTCATGGCTACGGATGTAAACACATCGCGACGACGTACCCGATCGTAGAGATACGTATCCACATCTGACCCATCAAGTATGACGTTGTCCAGCCTGTCAACGATCTTTTCGTCGCCAATTTCTGATGTCAAGCGAGCAGCGCGCATATCCGAGAACTTTGAGAAACGTAGGATCCACTGTCGAAGATTTGAAAACAGTTGTTGACATCGATGGTCAAAGTAGTCCTCATCTCGGATGTTAAGAAAGTCCTCTTGCTTGGAGGCTGCTAGGATCTGGCGCTGTAGGTCTTGGACGCTCAGCTCATTTCTCTCAGCTAGCATGCTGACAATAGTTTCGTGGCCGTTCTTGGCGGCTGACGATAGAGGCGTTCGTCCGCGGTTGTCTTTCAAACTTGTATTAACCTTGTTTGTATCAAGAAGCAGCTGAACAACCTTTTCAAACCCGCCCTCTGCCGCCAGTATTAGTGGAGTTCGTCCATCCTTATCAGCTGCGTCAGGATTGGCCTTGCCAGTACTCAACAACAGCTTGACAATTTCGTCATTGCCGTTTTCCGCGGCGAGAGATATTGCCGTTCTCCTACACTTGTCTCTAGTCTCCAGATCGACCTTGCCAGTATCGAGAAGAAGCTTAACAACATCGTGATGCTGGTTGTTTGCTGCCCACATGAGCGGTGTTCGTCCGCTTTCGTCTTCAATCTCACTCTCTTCTACAGCATCCGGAACAATCTTTCCTGTTTGAAGTAGCAGTTGAACAACCCCTGCATGCCCATTCTTCACGGCCCACAGCAAAGACGCTTCTCCAGTCTCAGCACTAGCGCTCAAGTCCACCGCGTTAGTATCAAGAAGCATCCTTACTACTGCCTCGTGACCACCCTCTGCGGCGAGTAAGAGTGGTGTTCGCCTTGTTCGTCTGGTCTCGTCGGACTTTTCCTTGGCATTTGGATCAACCCTTTTCGTGTCAAGAAGAAGCTTAACAATTGTCTCATGTCCTTTGCTGGCTGCCCATAGCAGTGGAGTCCATCCCTTATCGTCTCTCGCGTCTGGATCAACAATCCCGATTCCAAGAAGCAGATTAACAAGAGCCTCGTAGCCATGACCTGATGCCCAAGAGAGCGGCGTTCGACCAGCCTTATTCTTCATGCTCGGCTTAACATTCTCAAGCATAAGTTTAATCGTTAAGTTGTATCCATCCTCTGACGCCCATCTCAGTGGCAACCAACCGCCCTCAACTCCAAGAAGAGCTTCGGTTATCGTTGCAATGTATGCCCCAGTTTTAGTACCACTTCTGGATTTCGAGGCTGGGTTGGAGTTGTCCACATTTTCCAAAGTCTTCTCAAAGTTTCTCAACGATCTCCGGACATACTTTTCAGCTTCGGCATGTCTTTCAAGATCTTGCAATACGAATCCAATATTCGCCAGTATTGCAATAATGTACAGTTTATCTGTCATTGAGCCCTTCTGCATTTCTTGAACCATGAGTTTCTCGTACTTTCTTTCTTGATCGCCAAGAGACTCATTTGGATGCATCTCCCAGTCCCAGACAAGGACAAAGCTGTGTGAGAACCTCGTGACTGATTGTAATATTTCCGACCACTCGACGCCCTTGCCATCGTGAGCAATAGCGTCTGTAGGAGGTACCGAAATCATGACAACGGCCCAGTAAGGATGACATAGTCTGATGATAGTGGGCCTTGATGCTCCCTGAAGAAGGCACACAATGTCCCCTGCTTGGATGTTCTTTGCCGAGGCCTGGACTGTCCAAGACGACATTCTGCCAGCCTCAACATATGCATTCTTCCAGGCAATTGTCACTTCCTGACTATCCTCCCAAGCCGGATCTCTTTGGACCGAGGAGACTTCGCCCAGGACTAGGCCCTTTCCATCGATAACAGCCAGCTCCCTATCGCTCCAGGTCTTCACAGATACCGATTGTGAAAGTACATGTTTAACCAGCCTGTGAAATACTTGACTCCATGGAATCGTGTAGTCAACATATAGCCCCGCTTCACTGGGATCATCGGAGCTCATACCAAGCAAAGCGTAGACTTTATCGTGGCGTTCGGTGGCCTTTCGGGTATGGTACATCTCAACCAACTCGCTCAGAGGACGTATGTCAAGTGAAAATCTGCTGGATTGTGTTGTGACGTACCGAGGGCGGAAGATGGCTCCCCGTATAAGATAGGTGACAGATCGAACCAGGGGCTGCAAACTTGGGTAAGTTCTATAGGAGAGCTCCATTGCATTTAAGCCTGAGCAAAATGCATATCCATCAATCTCAGTAGAGCCACACTTGATGAGTACATATCGGGCTGCGGCAACCTCTTGTAGGACCTGTTTGATGAATACCTTTCCTGATGCCGGGTTGGATTTGGTGGCTTACCCAAATGCGCTGAAACCATGGTCTTTGGAGAAACTGGAAAATACCTTTGTGATCTTTCCCTTCTGTCGAATTTTGGAGTGCTGCTTCGCGGATGTTATCCAGTGCCTGATCGCTGGTAGTTGACGCCGACCCGAGCCAAACAATAACGCAGCTGGCTTTGGCATAGATTTCGGCCATTGACTGGACCTGCTGTCCTTTCTCTAATATGTCTCCTTGATTGATGCAAATTGCATCAATCCATATGATACGCTCTAGAGAGCCATGTCGAAGATGCACCAACGCCGCATGAAGATTTGTTCCCACGAGGAAGTCAAGGTCATTCACGACAATAGAAAAAGGCTTTTCTGCAGACCCCCAGACGTAGGACAAGGCCTCGTAAGGGTAGATGCTCTCCGAGTCAGACAGAGCAAAATTGAATAGATCGCATTGGATCGGGGAGTTCTTGTCTGGGTGCGGGGTTATCTGAAGAAGGCGGATGCTACCCTCTGGTAATGGTGAGTACAAATACGGGGCCATGGCCTATGGGGAGCTCAGGTGAGAGATGATGTTTCCCGGCTTAGACTTGCTGGGTGTTCGGCGATAATAGCTCAAGATTTGAGGCAGGTGTTCTTAGAACAATTAGGCAGTGAGGGGTGGTGCCTAATGAAAGCCTGATACATAGCTGGAGCTGAAATCCAAATTTCGACGTTGCGTAAGCCACGTATCGTTCCCGTGAGACTCGGTGAGTATGCAAGCCACATCACACCGCAGCGCATTCACAGGGCATCCGCCACTGGCCTGACTGTGACAAGGGAACATTGTGATCGCCGTCGATCATTAATTGAGAAACTGGGCAGAGCAGTCACAACACCTGTAATACAGCCTTTCAGCTACGGCCTTTCGTGTCACTTCACGACGGGGTCAAGATATCTCAACCATTATCCCCAATCCGGTGGCACTTACGCTGAGTCGACAACTTCTGGTCCTCTTTGCTCGAAGTGGGCGATCTAACAGGGACTTGACAAGGGCACTTTCAGGCTGGCTGGCAGCCTAGGGCAGTAGGTTACCATTGGCATGCATGAGGTGGTATGCAGCCACTACAACTAACTCGGCTACATTTTCATCCAATCCATATCGACTAAATGTTCTGTGAACTAATTGCTACTAGAAGAGTCTCTTTCGGGGTTACCCGAGAAAATATCATTGAAAGCCTGCGCCACAAGTGCTGACAACCCATGCGAAAGCACCATACTATTCGCATTCGTAGATTCTTGGGATGAGTTAGCTGCTAGTTCAGGCAAGTATGGCTACTTCAATTCTGGGAGTGACTGGTGTCTATAACGATGCTTTTGGGTATACTTTCAATGGCGTGGTGACGATGAGTCGCCCCGAGTTAAGAACACACAAGTACTAAATAGCTTTCTCCCCGTCGGCATCGGATTGTTAACCAAGTCCGTCGCTGACGGTTTCTTGATTCTCGGCATCTTCATAGAATCCGTCTCCGGAGCAGGCCCTTAAGAATGCAATGGCGACGATACATGGCGCGATGAACAGACTCAGCGGAAATAATACAAAAGAGCACCCAACTGGGAGGAAGCCAAAGTTGATTTAGGTAACCTAGGATGTATTGCGGTCATAAGCCAGAAACTGAAACTAGAGTCTGAGCTATGCGAGATCCTCTAGTAATCCCTACTAAAACTTGCCTCTCATGTTTGGTGGGCAATGTTGAGGAACAGAGCTGCTTCCCAGAATCCAGTAGAGGTGCTTCACATGGTTTTACAGGGCCTCACTTGGCAATGTTTGGTATTGTGAGCTCTTAGCTTATTATAATATCTATGAGATTGAAAACCCCTAGTTATGGAGTAAGTTACAGATCACCCGGTAAGGTCCTTCTTATAAGTTATAGAATAGGGGTATATCTTAATAAATCATGATCTTAGCGGTGTTAAGCATAGAGCTAGATAATATTATAACTACTTTAATACTATCTATTATTAAGAGTCTTTTAAGCTACCTGGAATAATCTTTATAAAATAACTATCTAGATCTTTTAAAAAAGAAATAGCTATAAGTATATTTTATATTTTATTATTAAGTTATAAATTAAATAATCTTAACTTTATAAATCTTACTACTTCTTTTAACCTTAAAGTAATACTAAAATCTTTTAATACTTTAATATTATTAAATTTAATATATTTTATTATAGCTAACGTGGTTGATAAGCGAGCGTCGCAGATAAGCGAGCGTCGCACTTTTCCCTCTTACATCTAACTTTTTATCTGATCAATTAGTTCTCAACCACTATATATGTCACAACCTTTAGATGAGGCTAGAACCCTCCTTGCCCTTCAGGCCCTTCAAAACAATCCAAAATTAAGTACCCGACGCGCTGCCAAGATGTATGAGATTAATGAACACCGCCTACGTCGCCGCCAGCAAGGTATTCAATCGCGACGCGATTCTATCCCGAATTCGCGGAGACTATCTGATCTAGAGGAGCAGATCATAGTCCAACTCGTTCTTGACCTAGATTCGCGAGGATTTCCCTCACGACTGCGTTTTGTGGAAGAAATGGCCAATTCTCTGCTAGCTGACCGCCACGCGTCACCTGTCGGCAAGCGCTGGGCTCATAACTTCGTAAAGCGACAACCAGAGCTAAAGACGCGTTTATTTCGGAGATATGACTATCAGAGAGCTAAATGTGAAGATCTGACTATTATTCGCGGCTAGTTTAGGCTCGTATAGAATACAATCGCGAAATATGGTATCCGATCAGATGATATCTGGAACTTTGATGAGACTGGCTTTATGATGGGCCTCATTATGGCCGGAATGGCTGTCACAGGTTCAGAAACACAGGGAAGGCCAAAATCCGTGCAGCCTGGAAATCGTGAATGGATTACTGCAATTCAGGCGATTAATACGGAAGGTCAAGCGATCGCGCCGTTCATCATTGGTGCAGGCCAATATCACCTTGCCAATTGGTACCGAGAATGCGACCTCCCACCTGATTGGGTTATTGCAACGAGCCAAAATGGGTGGACAAATAACGAGCTGGGTCTTGAGTGGCTAAAGCACTTTGATCGGTCTACAACTAACCGATCAACTGGTCCCTATCGTCTCCTGATCCTTGATGGTCACGAAAGCCACCACTCAGCCGATTTCGAGAGATATTGCCAGGATCACAAGATTATCACGCTCTGTATGCCTGCCCATGCATCTCACCTACTTCAGCCTCTTGATGTTGGGTGCTTTGCAGTGCTAAAAAAGGCTTATGGTCGAGAAATAGAGCATCTGATCAGATGCTCTATTACCCATATTTCCAAGACAGAGTTCTTCCCGGCCTTTTATGCCGCTTTTCAGGCTACTTTTACAGAAAGTAATATCCGGGGGGGTTTTAGAGGAGCTGGGCTTGCTCCTCTTAACCCAGAAACTGTGATCTCAAAGCTTGATGTGCAGCTACGGACCCCGACGCCTCCCGAGGAGGCCACTCAACCATCAACACCATGGGCTTCAAAGACCCCAAAGACAGTAATTAAGGCCCAATCTCAGTCTGAATACCTCGAAAAGCGAATCAGAAGGCATCATAGTAGCTCCCCAGAGTCTATTATTGAAGCTTTAAAGTCAGCTACCAAGGCAACAAAGGCAGTTATGCATGAGGTTACCTTATTGAGGGCTGAGCTTCGCAATCTTCGAGATGCAAATGAGATACTAAGTCGGCGCCGCAGGGCAAAAAGGACTAGACTACAGAAAGGAGGGACTATGACTGTACAGGAAGCATCACAAGTAATTGATCAGATGGATGTTGATACTCAGGTAGTGGCCGAATTATCGAGAAGTGGTGGTCGAGGAAGGTCAGAGCGACCGGGCGGTCGGCGCTGTGGTGTATGCGGTAAAGGCGGTCATAATGCAAGGACTTGTCAGGTAGTTCTTGAGTCATCTGGGGAGGAATTTAGC